>JAJTUR010000064.1:0-289951 GCA_021399475.1 Hyaloscypha finlandica | reverse complement strand
ACAATTTCCGCTTCCGCGACTATAACTATAGTTATTTCGATAGTTTCTAAACTAACGGTTATTTAAATAGAATCGTTAATTAGTAAAGAAGGTAGATTCGCTATTAATCTATTATTACTCCTTCTCATATATAGTAATAGAGGACTATAGCTTATAGATAAGCTAGCTAAGATCTATAGGAGGGTCTAAAACTACGTATTAGTATACTAGAGAGCCTTAGTAAGTGGTAATAATCTTATTATATAGGAATTTAGTACTTTATAGGGCAGTTATAAGTCCGAACTATAGTTAATATAGCTCGTTAATTAGAATCTAAATAACCTCAAGTATCGACTTTTTAGGGTACTTAGCCGTCGTGGAATTTAAGTTAGTAGTATTCTATTTATCTAGGTTTCGTCGTTAATATTTAGGACCTTCGAAGAAGTTACGAATATTTATATAGGCTACTTTATAGGTTCATTAAGATAAGCTATTATTATAAAAGAAGTCTTGTGCTAAGCCCTTTAGTATTATAGGGAAAGCTCTTATAAGTATATCTTATAGGAGATCTATATATTAATAGATATTAAGGAAGATAGTGAGTTTATAGTTAAAACTACTATTAGTTCCGTTATACTTCTAATCTTTAGTATAGATTCTGGCTACTTCTCTAATAAGCTTTGCGGCTAGGATTACCTAAGGAGCTCCCGGGTTAAATAGTAATAGTAGTAGTAGTAGTAGAGGAGGTTAGTTAACGTTCTATATACCTTATTCCGGTGGTAGTAGTAGAGGTAGTAGCTAAATATTCGGTATATTAGAGTATTTAGCTCCTTCTAAAGTTACGAAAACCGAAGTAATAGGCCTATTCTTGAGATCTACTCTCACTAGACTAAATTACGTAATATTATCTTTATTCTATATACGCTTTATCTCCTTATTAACGATATTAAGTAAGGATTAGGCTATAGTAAGGCGGTTTATATTCTAGTTAATAGAAATACTACTATACCGAAGATAGGATCAAAGGCGCTATAATTCGGTGTAGTTATATTAATTAAAGGCTAGAAGGTCGAAGCTTTTGAAGTTATCCTTAAATAGATCCTATAGGTTATTATCTATAGTTCTATCTATAGAGTACTAGTATAACTTAGTGTCTAGATACTCCTGAAGATCCTCCTTTATTATAGTTACTAGGTTAATCCTATTCTCCCATTTCTTAATCTTCTCCTTCTACTCGTCTTCGTCTATATTAACCCTTTAGAATATATATAGTTTCGATAGGGGAATAGTTTAAAGGTAGGGTAGTTCGTGGTAGGTTTATAGAAAGGTATTAGTAGTTCGTAAATATCTTAGTTATAAAAATTTCGTCTATAACGAGTAATTTAGGGAGCGAAATATCGAGTTTTCCGGAGGTGTTCTAAAGCTTAAGGGGGCTTAACTTAATGGTAAAATCGAAGTAGGAGCGAGTCCGTAGGGCTTTAGGGTCGTACGGTTCCGGAGGAGGGTCTATAGTGGTGTATAAGTGGAAAGTTAGTTACTAAGAAGGTGGTCTTAGTACCAAACGAGGTTGTTTTTAAAGGATAGTTAAACTAGATAGTTTAGTTAAATAGTTAAAGGGCTAACCGCTTTCTAATTAGTAAGAGCTAATCTCTTCTCCTTAGGCTACCGAATACTTTACCAGAGTTAATATTAGTTCCCCTCTTCGACTAGGAGTAGATATTACTATTTTAGGCTACCGAATACTTTACTAATAGTAGGACCTTCCTCTAATCTATATATATAAACTAATTAGTGTTGGTTCACTAGTAATACGTAGCACCGTCACGTAGTCATGGAATACTAATTACGTAGGTTAGTGAAGTTATTATTTTCTATAAGTAGGGATCGTAGTATCGAGGTTCTAATATATAATCCCTAAATACGCTAATCCTAATTAGTGCTAGCATGTCCCGTTTCCCGTATGTCCCATGTCCCATGTCCTATATCCTATATGCAGGAAGCGAGGTCATGTGACAAGATCATATGACCTCCGGGAAACCATACCAATACTTATAAAGCTCTTATTTATATAGTAACTAATAAGCGAAAATCACGCCTTAAAGCTAGACTTAGAACTTAACGAAATACCTATAGAAGATACCTAAACCTTTATAGTAAGAGGTATATCTAAATATAATACTTAATACTTTTATAGAGTTATAATTAATACTAAAGTAACTAAGTTTTTAACTACTAGTCTCGATTAGTTTAAGGCTTTATAGTATATTAATAATAGCCTTATTCTTAATAAGAGTATTAAGAGTTAAGTTATAGTCTACTTTAGTATTAGATCCTTTTCTTCTATTAAATCTATAATAATAGAAATACTAATTAAGTAAGTATAATTCTATATTATACTTATAAAGACTCTATTTCTCTTTAGCTTAGCTAATATAGATAAGCTATGAGTTTACTTTAATAACTTTACTAATTACGTTATTACTCTTACTAGATATTATATACTTATTATATAACGTTTTAGTTACTATTTCCTACTTTAAAATACTATATTATAAAGCTTTATTTCTAAGTCCTTTACCTATAATCCTTACTTTCTTATAAAAGTTAAATTATAATAATTATACTATTAATTCAGTTATCTATTAATTAGTAAGCTTTAGAATATCCTAGAATAAGCTAGTTATAATATTAATATAAAAGCCCTAGAGTACCTTATAAAGTACTACGAATATTATTAAAAGAATAGAGTATCCCCTACATAATTTAGATTTAACTTAAGAGATAATATAAGCTTTAATTTCTCGATTATTATTAATATCTTCTATATCTCTAGGAACCCCCTACTTTATATAGTTAATAAAGGTACTAAATACTATAGGGGCTATTAGCTCTAGAATATTAGTACTATATATATCTAGGATACCCTAAAGCTATATTAGATTAATACTTATTTAAGTCCTCTTAATTAGATTATTATAGATACTAGAAAGTAGTTTATAAGTAAGGAGTTCACTTAACTTATAAATACTATAGGAATTAAGGTGAAAATTGTCCCTATAAAAGTATACTACTCTATAAGAATTATCGAGTACTACTATAACTTAATTCAATATACTTACTTAATTATTATAACTAAAGTTAAGGGAATTACGAAGGAAATAATACTATAGATAGCCTTTAAGGCTCTAAATAATACTATAAGTATTAGTAATATAGTTCCTATATTCCTAGTTTATAATATATTACCTCGATTAACTAAATATAACCTATTATTACTATTAGTCTCCTAGTAATTAGTAGCCTTTAAGAAGGTAATAGTAGAGATTTAGAACCTACGAGTTAAGTATTAAGTTAAAGATACTCTAAATATATGAAATAAACCCTCTATAACTAATATCTATAACCTTATACTAAATTCGAATATTCTAGTATAGTATAAGGGGAATACTAGCTAAGAGAGTAATTAGGAGGGACTATATAAGCTTATAGCTATAGATAAAGAGTCATATATATTAGCTTTACTCTATAGTAATATTACTTTCTAATTAACCTCTATAAAGCTATTCTATAAAAGAGATATAAAGATTAATAATAAACCTAAACGTGATCCTAAGCTCTATAATCCCGAACTCTATAGTAAAGACAAAGGTAATACGAGTATAATTCCTCTTACTATTCTACTAAAGTATAGTAAAAGACGACCCTATAAATACCTTAATATAATAGTATTCCTATAAGATAATAACGATAGCTTATATAATAATTCCTATTAAGCTAAAGTCGCTAGTCTCTTAGAAAAGGGTGTATTTAAGGTTAGTTCTAGATCTTAAGTATTAGAGGGAGTATATATCTTTAATTCCCGCTTTATTAACGAGATTAAGAATAAGGGTATAGAAAAGGAATATAAGAAGTCGAGACTAGTTATCTAAGCCTATAATAATAGTAAGAAATATATAGTATTAATATAATTACTAACTATTTAATATATTAACTAAATAGTTATCTTTTATATTACTATTATAACTATAGAGACCTTAGAACTATATTTATAGGATATATTATAAGTCTATATCTAATCGTCGACTCTACTAAATCGCGATTTCTATATTAACTTACTTCCTAAGCTTATAAAAGAGCTAGATCTAGAGGATAATTCGGTATTAAAAGTCGTAAAACTACTCTACAGAGTACCGGAAGCTAGAAACTACTAGTTTAAGACTTATTACTCTCACTATACGAATAAGCTAGCTATAAAGTAATTAATATATAACCCTTACCTCCTCTATAGTAATTGTCCCTTCGGAATCGTCGGCCTTTAGACTAATGATACTCTATTCTTTAGAGACAATGACTTCGCTAAGGTAAAGTATCTAAAGCTCCTAGAGGCTAAATTCCTAGCTAAGGAGCACGAATGTCTTACGACTAACCACGACCTTAAGTTTAATAGAGGTATTATTTACACTAATTCTACTAGTATTACCCTTATATAGAAATGCTAGTATAGTAACCTTTACCTAGTAATAGCTAAGAATATAACTACGATAAGTAATAGAGGCATTATACGTTAAAACCTTATAATTAAGGAATAATATATTACCTAGCGAGCTTAAGGAACCTATATTATATTAACTTATTAACTAGAGGCTTCGTATAACTACTTAGTAGCCGCTTAAGCTATTAAACCTACAGAAACTAATATTAAAGCCCTTAATAAGCGTATTTAATAGTAAATCGAAAATACTACTAGAGGACTATATTTCATTAAGCTAGATAAGGAATCCCTATACCTAATTGTCTTTACGGATACCTCTTTTATAGGTAATTAAGACTTCTCCTTTTAGATTAGATATGTTCTAGTCCTAGTAGATAGCTCTAGATACGCTAATATTATCCACTAGTCGTCTATAGAGTATAAGAGAGTTACTAGAAGTGTTCTAGTATTAGAACTATATAGTATAGCTTATAGTTTCAATATAGGTAGCTTAGTTAAGACTATAATTAATAGAATACTTAAAATAGAAGTCCCGCTAGTCGTTTATATAGATTCGAAGTCCCTCTATAAATACCTAGTTAAGCTAGGAACTATATAAGAAAAGCGATTTATAATTAATATAATATACCTCTACTAGGCTTATAAACGATAAGAGATCACAGAAGTTAAGTAGATTAAGGGAGAATTGAATCCTGCCGACTTAATAATAAAATCGAAGCCCTCGAATACCCTTAAGTATCTAATCGATATAAATACTATATAATTAGATATTAAGGAGTAAGTCGAATATAAATAGGGATATATAAAATAGAAGGAATAAATATATAGAATAAGAGGAATAGGTATATAGAGGGATATAGGTATATAGGAGGGTATACTAAGTACTTAGGGATAATCTAGTACTAGGCCGGATTAGGAAATCTATATGTGAATAGGGATACTGTTTTTCGTACGTTTTTAGTACTTTTATATCGGTTTTTCGCGTTTTTCAGGTGATTGCTAGTATTAGTATAACCGGTTTCCCGAAGGTCATGTGATTTGCGTCACATGATTTCCTATATATAGGACATGGGATATGGGATATATAGGAAATAGGATATACTAGACACTAGTACTAATTAGTCTTAGTGTATTTAGGGATTATATATTAGAACCTCGATACTATAATCCCTACTTACTAGAATATAATAACTTCACTAACTTATATAATTAGTATTCCACGCCTATATAATAGTACTACGCGTTACTAGTGAACTAATAGCTAATAAGTACTATTATCTAATTAACTTTAAAGTAGGTAATAAAGTATAAGTTATAATAAAGTATTAGAAGACTAATTACCCGAGCTATAAGTTAAGGAACTAAATAAAAAGCCCCTTCGAGATTTTAGAGGAGTATAGCTACTCGTTTCTACTAAAGCTACTAGAAACTATAAGAGTTTACCTAGTATTTTATATAAAGAAGTTATAGAAGGACCCTAAGAACCCTTTACTAAATTAAGCTAATCTAGAGCCTCTTTTAGTAATTCTAGAGGATAAGGAATAGAAATATAATATAGAGTAGATCTTAGTAGTAAAGCTAGTAAGAAAGAAACTAAAGTATAAGATCTAGTAAGTAAGTTAAGATAAAGATCCTAAGTAGTATCTAGCTTTAATACTAAGTAATAGCCCTCTAGCTCTATAATATTTCTATAATAAGTATAGTAATAATACTAAATTACTAGGACTCTTATATAACCTCTTATATTAGCTAGATTATATAAGAGATAATATTTAATTATAGTTATATAAGGATAATAATATACTTTTATATATTATATAACCTTAAATATATCTATAATTATATAATATATATATATACTAAAAGAGCTACTAAAAACACTAAAAATAATAGAGATAATAACTTTTCCTAAACTCGAGAGTAAGCTTACTCTAAAGAGGAGAGGTAATTATAACGATATTTCACTTAGTTACTTAATTATATCTTATATCCTATATGTCCTATATTACTACGTGACGCAGCCGCTTCGCTAAGGGAATCTAGATAAAGTATACCTAGGTAAATTTAGGAAGCTAAGCCCTATATAGACTAGTGTATTATAGGGTATATATATACTCCTATAACCTCTTATATTTTAGCCTTTCCTTCTTTAGCCTTGAATTGTCTTTATAAGAGACTTTCTACCTTACTTTCTAAACCCTAAATATTATACCTATAAGATTAAGTCTTTTTATAGATAATAGAAAACTTATTAAGTTATAAGAAGAGTTCGAGAGCGAGAGATTCTCTCTTAATTAGATCTTTAGAGGCTAGAGCTAACTATAGCTTATAAATACAAGTTAGAAACTCTTATTAGGAGGCGAGTATAATAAAAAGATTAATAGAGTAGACTTTCCGAGAGATAAGGCCTTAAGGACTTAAGTTTTTAGAAAAATTATAAAGAATTTACTATAATTATATCTATTCTATAAGCTAATATTTAATAATAAGCTCAATGTCTTCTTTCTCCTCTATACTCGCCTAGTTCTATTACTTATTTAATTACCTCTTTATTATTTTATTATAAATTTAAAAGAAGTAATCTTTCTTATATATATCTTTAATTTCGTTTTTTAAGCTCTTTTTCATATTCTTAAGTTACTTATAAAGATCCTTATATTCTTTCTTATTTATCTTTAGAGCTCGCTTAATAAACTTATACTCTTACTTAATCTTAATATATAGCTCCTTTACTTACTACTTAAGCTTAATAATATCTAGATCTACTATAAAAAGTAGCTTTATAATCTCTTTAAGTACCTCTTTTAGAGTACTAGAGTTATATTAGATACTTATATATATAAAGGCTTAAGTTAGCTTATTATTAATAATATCTTCTTTAAGATAAGTGTCTTATATATTAAACCTAATAAATTCATCTTAATAAGTTATATTAAAGACCCCGGAATTAGAACTATATCTCAGGACTTAATTATATATAGAATTAGAGGTAGTACCTAGAGATAACTATTAGCTTAGAGAAATAAGATAAAGTAATATAAGGTATATATTATTAATTATATTTACTATACCTTAGTAGGAATAATAGCTTATTAGCTTATCTTCTAAGATAGAGTCTCTCTTAAGGCAGCTAATATAAAAGGTATAAGTCGGGTATAGTATTAATTTAAACTTCGACTTCACTTAGCTAGAGTTATCTATAGTATAAATAAACCTATAAAAGACTAGTTACTTAAGCTAATCTAGCTTCTAATAGACCTTTATTACCTTTACTTTCTAGGACCTTAGGTTTATAGTAAAGAGTTTAGCGGATATAGAGCTATTAATAAGGATTATATTATCGCGAATTATATAAGGTAAGATATAAGAGATTAAGTAAAGGATAAAGTAAGAGTTCTCTTAAAATAAGAATATTATATTAGATAAGAGGAATTAACTAAGGGAATTAGAATATAAGGAGGAGTAATATATAGTTTAAGCTTACTATTAACTCCTTTATAGTACTATAGAGAGACCTCTATTATAAGAAGATTCCTCTCTCCTTACTTCGAATTCTATACTATTTCGAAATAGATATCCTTATAATAGAGTACCTTATACTTCTACCTTACTTCTCTAAACTCATTTAGCTTAGTAGTATTATAGGTATACTATACTAGTTCTCTAAACCTATTAACCTTAGTAGTAGAGTAATTATCTATATCTTTAATTATAGAGATATCCTTCTCTTTAGTACTATAACTACTATTATAGCTAGTATCCTCGTTAGTATCCTTATTAATAGTATTACTATTATTATTAGAGTTAAAGAAGTTATTAATATTAAACTTGGGGCTATTACTAGTATTACTCTTATTATTATAATCTTCCTCTATAGCTTCCTTATACTTATATTTCTTAGTATCTTCTATTTCACTAAGGGGGTCTTAATTAGCTTTATTCTTTAATAAGTAAATAAACTTTACTAAGTAATTACTTATATAAGACTAGAATAATATTATTATAGTAATATTAAGTTAGTTATCCTTAGTTAAAAAGACGAACTCATTACGAGCTTAATACTAGACTAGTAAGAGTAATAAGTTATCTAGTCTAGTTACTAGCTTAGATTTAGACGTTATATTAAGACTAAAGTCGTCCTTTAGTTTAGTATTAATATACTTAAATTACTAAGGTTAGTATATAATATAAGAATAATATAGAAAGAGAGTATAATACCTTAATAACTTCTAATAAATTATTCGTATTTACTAGATAATTATTAACTCAATAATAGAATATCTTAAACTCTTACTAGTACTAGTTAATAGTCTTCTTCTTCTCTACTTTCTACCTCTTTACTAGATATATATTATAGATTTAGTAGAAGAATGATATTATCTTCTCCTTATTATAATTCTTCTTAAGAATAGCTATATACTATAAGCTTATATAATTATAATTATAGTATTTGCTTCTTATTAGCTAAACCTAATAGAATTATAAAGGTTTAAACGTCTTATAAGTATACCTAGTAAATTTCTATCTAATATAATAAATACTAGCCTTAGTATCCTTTAAATCTACTAGCTATAAGAATTATTTATTATTCAAATCCACCTCTAGGTATTAGTAACCTTCCTTATTAAGCTTCTTCTTCTCTCTCTCTTTTAATATCTAGTTAGTATTAATACGTTTTTTGAGGATATTCTAGAGGGCTTTAAGAGTATACTCTACTAGAACTTGAATTATAGGGGCTATAATCCTATATAGGTATAAGTCTTAATAATAGCGAGGATGTCTATTACTAAGAGCGAGAGTAAGAGAAAGGAAAGAGGAAAGAAGTTTCAAAGAGGTATATGGGATTAATCGAGTTTAATACTTAATATAATAAGTAATTAAGCCTTACTTATACTCTCTTATATATCTCTAGTATCTTTATAACCCCTTAGCTACTTTGAGTATAAGGTAATAAGCCCTAAGAAAGCGGAGATATTTAATATAGTATTAATATAACCTAATAATATAATAATTAACCGAGTTTATAAGCTAATAGTTATATATAAAGTTAATAGTTATATAAAGAGTCAAGTTATAGAGTAATAATAGAGATATAGAGGGTAGTAAAGAGAGAATAAACTTCGAGGGTACTTTATAGAAGAGGGGATTATAGTTAATATTAATAGTAAAGAGAAGATACTAGAATTATCGAGAGTTAGAAGAAGGTAAGGTAAAGGAGGATAAGTAATAGAATCGAGTTATATAATAGTAGTAGAGATATAGAGGGTATCTAGGAGATAGCGAACTTCGAGAATTTTCGTAGATAAGGGGATTATAGCTAAGAGAAGTATTAAGGGTAATAAGGAGATATAGGACTTATTAAGAGTTTGAGGCCCTTGAGTATAGTATAGAAGGAGTAAATATTAGAGGAAATAAGCGGATGATGAGAGAACTTATATAGCCTAGATAGCTATTAAGATATAGGAGGGGTTACTCCGCTATAACTAATAAATAAAGGGGATCTATTTTAGGTCACCTCTAGGCGAGCTTAAAGAGGAGCAAGCAGTTTTTAGAGGTCAATGTTTTCTGGGGGTTGCTTCGTTGTCCATTAAGCGAATAAGAGCACGTGAGCTATAGGCAGAGCTACTGTGATTTCTAATTATGCTTTTATATGTAATCTAGTATATACGTGGAATCACGTAAACTCGTGCGAGCTTAGTTTAATTAGTATAGCTTAGTTCGTGACCTATTAAAGGCCACGAATATACAGGAATAGAAAGGCACGTCCTTTTTACCCTTTCTAATCACATATAGTAATAATACTATAAAAAGGCTTAGTTCTATCTAAAGCCTTATACTAGAACTACTCTAGAGTTTCTAGGGAGATATATTAAACGAAGTATAATCTATATACTCTCTATAGCCGCCCCTTACTATTAAATAAGCCGCCCCTGAATTAGAGTACTTATTACGAGAAAACGAAGATATACTTTAATAACTACCTCTCTAGAAAAGTCGTTCGAGGGTTGAATAAGCGCTCCGCTTCCTATAAGTTAAGCTAAAAGAAGCTAGAGTCTCGGCCGGCCTATTAAAACCTTTTATCTATCTAACTTATATAGTAGAAGTATCTAGCTATTAAATATACTAAGCTATAGACTAGCTTATTCCTCGGTACTTACCTCTCCTAATACTAGCTAACCTTAAGAAAAGTAGGAACTCGCTAGTCGAGTCTTATATTCCTAATAATAGCCGAATATTAGGAGAGATTAGTAACTCTATCGAATAAGTCTACTAGCTAAGTAAATCGAGACTCTATAGCGACTATCCTAGAGATATTCTATTACCCGAATCGAGCGAAGAGCTAGTAGAACTAGGCCAAGCCTAGGCCTGCCTAAGACTACTAAGATAATAGGAGTAAATCTATTATCCTAATCTCGGGCCTCGAATAAGGAAGAGAGGGGTCTAGATATTAACTAGACCTACTAAAACCCTATATAAGGATACTACTAGGATAGAGGAGTTATGAACCTCTATCTCAGAAATCGAGTTATAGAGAACTTAACTAGTTCTTAGCTTAACTCATAGCTCTCTATACTCGACCGAAACTGGGGACCTATAGAAAGGAGGATAAAGAGAAGAGTTTATTTAGATTTTATTCGATAGACTTTAGTTATCCCCCTCTTTAATTACTTATTACTTTATATAAAAATTAAAAAAACACTAATAATTAATATATCTTTTAATAAGAGCCACGACTTTACTATAACTAGAGCTAGCTAAATAGTTAATCGCCCTACTAGAGGAGAACCCCCGAATACTACTATATAATTACTCTAATATCTTACTAGAAACTTATAAGA
Source organism: Hyaloscypha finlandica (assembly GCA_021399475.1). NCBI lineage: Eukaryota > Fungi > Ascomycota > Leotiomycetes > Helotiales > Hyaloscyphaceae > Hyaloscypha > Hyaloscypha finlandica. Next base: position 278,641 of record JAJTUR010000064.1, on the reverse strand, counting down.
GTACTTCCCTTATATAGATAAGATAGGTTAGTAAGTCTCTAGCTTATTCGCTCACTAGGGTACTATTAATAGAGACTTATCTATCTTATGAGAATATATAACTAGACTTATTAGAGTAGTGAATATACTTAATAATTATATAGTTTATATTATTACCTTACTTAGAGACTTTTCTATAGCTACTATTAACTCTTAGGAATATATTCGAGAGCTCGCCCGGGTCTTAACTAAGATATAAGGGGGAACGAATATAGCTATTAATAACCTTATTACTTAAGTCTAAGTAGAACTTACTCCCTTAATTTAGGCTATAGATACTTACCCCTAAACTTCGATTATCCTAGCTATACTTAAGCTAGAAGCCCCGCCTATACTAAAGTTAGAAGATACTACTACTTCTTAGGAAGTACTAACCCCTTCGAGTTCTAGGCTATCTAACTATCCCAAAGCTATTATAGAACCCGGGAAAGCTATAGCTAAATATGTGTTCTACCTTAGAACGAGAATTAGGGACTACTTAAAGTATAATAGTAACTATACTAATAATATTACCTTCTTCTAGATTACTAAAGTATACTTATAGCTTAAGAAGTATAAAACTCTTATACGAGTAGCTATTTCCGAGGAATAGGTTCTAGTCCTTCTCTCTAATATACTTAAAGAAAAGGCTTTTAAGTAGTAGATATAGAAAAAGAAGAGTACTATTCTTTTAAGTAACTCTACTCCTATTACTATAGAAAGCTTCTTTATTACTATTTATATAGAGTTCTAAGAACTTAATATAGAGGATAAGAGATACTAGTACTATAAGAAAGTCTAGTAAATCGGGTCTATTTAAGGCTATATTATAGTATTTAAGGATTACCTTATATATCTTAATCCTCGACTATCCGATTATGAGATCCTTTACTAGTTTAAGAAAGGACTTAATAATAAGATTAAATTCGAGATATCTACTTATTACCCGAGTATTACTAGCCTAATAGAATACTAGACACTTATAAACTATATCGACTAAGCTTTTAAGGAAGTAGGAGTAGAGAGTAGCTCCTCTTATATAAGGTTTCACTTAACTCCTTATCTTAAGTCTTCCTTCTCTTAATTAAAGCTAGAGGATATTAAGGATATTAAGTAACTTAACTTCGTCTCTTCTATACTAAATAAGAAAAAGGATCCGAAGCTATTTAAAGCCTAGTACTTTGTAAATCGAGCCTGCTTTATATATAGAAGTAAAGAATATTAATTATCTTCTTATTCTCGATCCCCTTATAAGCCTAAGGAAGTTTTCTACTCGGGAAACTAGAATTATCCCTAGTATTAGCTTAATTAGAGGATAATTTAGTATGGGCTAATTAATAAGTATATAAAGAAATCTAGGAGTAGTTTATACTATACGAAACTAAGGCTCTTCTAGCTATTACTATTACCTGCTCTCGACTAAAGCTTAAAACCTATTCTTTATATAGGCCCTTTGAGAAATTACCCTCTTTTAATATTACTAGGAGTAACTTACTCACTTTTATAGCTTATAATTAATAGGGAAATACTTTTAAGTATTTACTTAATAGTAGTTCTATATATAACTAAGCTAATACTTCATTCACTAATTAATAAGGTTAACTTATTCTACTCTCTTCCCTAGTAATAATTGAGTTTATAAATAGAGAGCTTAGAGAAGTAATAGCTACTTCTACTATTCTTAGCTAAATAAGACAATATTATCTTTTAATATAAGCTATAATTATAGATCTACTATACGGCTATAATATTATTCTAGGTATATTATAGCTATGAGCCTCTAACCCTAATATTAACTAGATTCGCTTAACTATCTAGATTAGGGATTATAAGGGAACTCACTTACTTATAGTAAACTAGGATACTCGTCGACTAGCTCAAGTCACAGAACTTGGCCTAATTATAGCTAAAAGCGTCTATAAGATAACTAGGAAAATATATAGCTTTATTACTAACTTATTCTTTATTTAACCCCTAGAATTAGAGGATCGAGTAAGCTTATCTAATTTACTAAAGGATATTCCTACTCCTTTTCAGGAGGTAATCCAGAAGTATATGAATACTTTTCGCTCGGACTTACTAGATTAGCTCTTACTAGATAAAATAGTATAGTACTCAATTAATACTAGTAATACTTAGCTAGTTAATCTAGTAGCTTATCCCTTCTCCTAATCTTAGCTAAAGGAATAGATAAAGTAGATTACTCTAATACTTAAGAAGAGACTTATTTGAATAAGTAGTAGCCCTTAGGGAGCACTAGTCCTTATTATAAAGAAGTCGAACGATACTTAGAGGATATATATTAATTACCGAGGATTAAATACTATAATAAAGAAGAATACTTATCTACTACTCTAGATTTAAGACTATCTTAATTAAATTAGAAACGTAAAGTTTATCTCTAAATTCGACCTACTCTCGGGATTCTACAAAGTCTAGAATACTAATAATAGTATTATATAAACAGCTTTTAATATACGAATTAGTAAGTTTAAGTACTTAGTAATACTAATAGGACTCACGAATACTTTAGTTACTTTCTAAATACTTATAAATACTATTCTCTAGCCTTTCCTTAATCGATTCGTTATCGTCTTTCTTAATAATATTATAGTTTATTCTAATTCAATTAAGGAATACTAGAAATTCTTAGATTAAGTCCTAAGTAAGCTAGAAGAGAATAAACTCTTTATAAAGCCTAGTAAGTATATAATTAGAGTCTTAGAAGTCGAATTCTATAAGTATATTATAAGAAAAGGAGTTATTAGGACTTTATAATCTAAGACTAAACTAGTAGAAGAATAGCTAGTACCTATAAATATATATAAAGTAAGGTAATTCCTAGGGCTAGCTTCTTACTATTATAGATTCATATATAACTTCGCTATAATTACTTCCCCTGAGTAATTTACTTAAGAGAATAGATATAGAGTTACGAAAATAGAAGAATTAACTAATTACTTAGACTACTAAATACTAGTATACTTTCCTTATATTTAAAGATAAACTAATAAGCGAGCTTATTCTATAATAACCTAATTAGTATTAACTATTCGTAATCGAGACAAATACTTCTAAGTAAGCTATAGGCTATATCTTACTCTAAGTAAATAAATAAGGTATTCTCTACCCTATAGTATTCGATAAGAGGAAGCTCTAAGGAGTAGAGTTAAACTATATAGTTTAAGAAAAGGAACTCTTAGCTATTAAATACGTAGTTTATATATAAGTATATTATATTAATAACTATACTTATACGAAGATCCTCACGGATCACGAGAGCCTCAAATACCTGAAGGATACTAAGGTTCCTTCTAAATAGCTAGTATACTAGATTACTGAGTTTAGAATATATAATTTAGATATTATATATTAACCGGGAACTAAAGTAATAGTGCCCGACGTGATTAGTAGTTACTCGGACTTTATTAGGACTAGTTAAGCTTACTAGGCTTAATTTAACTTAATCTATTTAGTTAATAAAGCTAAATAGGAAGATACTATAGTCTAGTATCTCTATTCGAGTACTAAACCGACAGATATTAAGTTACGAAAAGCAGTTCTATACGAGAGCGAGGCTCGCTCTTATATAAAGTATTTAATACTAGTTACTATATACCTTATTTGAGCCTACTAACTCACAGATCCTATATCGAACGGATCTATCAGGAATATAGATACCTTAGTTAGCTTTGGTTAAATAGAGTCCTTTACTCGAGAGCTTAGTAGCCCTTAATTAAGAAAGATATCTAGAATTAAATATATATATATATCCTAATTATTAAATAATGAAGAACTCCCACCCGGGGACAAATAGAGGGCTACGTAACTCCCTTAAGAGAGAAGATATTTAGCTCTTTAAGTAATAGTTAATCGACTTAATCGGAATTCTACTAAGAACCTATTCTAGGAATAGATAAATTATTATAGCTATTAAATAATCTATAGGCTAGTCTATCGTTTAAGCCCTAAAGGATACTATAAGCTAAAGTATAATGAACTTCATTTAGGAAGAGATTTTTATAGTATATAGAATACCAAATAAGATCCTCTTAGATAATAGTTCTAATTTAGTATTAGATACTATAAATATATTCCTTTATATAGCTAGAGTCAGATATTATACGACTACCTTATATTACCCTTAAACTAATAGGAAGGTCGAACGATTTAATAGAATACTAGGGAAAATACTTACTTAGTATTTATATAATAAACTAGTTACTCTCTAGGACAAGTACTTATACTAAGTACTCTTTGCTATATGAATTAGAATCTATTTAGTTAGTAAGTATAGTCTATTCTTCCTCTTATATAAAGTAGATCCGAGACTTCTAAGGGATCTAAATAAACTATAATTATTAAATAATTAAGAAGTTCGCCTTAAGGGAATAATTACTAGATATACTATTATAAACGAAGCTTACCTAGTATATAATAAAGCCTTAGTAGAAAGAGCTATTAAAGCATGTATTATATATAACTAATTCTTAAGAAGGACGATAATATTCCTATAGGGACTTATATACTCATATAAGATAAATCCCCCTTGAAATTCAAATCAAAGTAGTTTAGCCCCTATAAAGTTATACTTACTATACTAATTAGAATATATACCTTATAAGATACTTATAAGAAAGTACTAAAGTCTTTAATTTATAGAAATCGACTAATATAATTATATCCGAATATAGTTAATAAGGAAACTAGGGGCTAGAATATAGCCTATAACTTCGACTAATTATATAAACTCTATAACTTAGTAGATCCCTTAAAAGATATTCGGGAAATACTTAAATAAGAGAGAGTCCTAGCTTATTCCTATAAGGAATTAGAAACTCTCTATAAACGAGAATAGTTAGACCTCCTAATCTAGAGGCTAGATTAATTCAAATTAGGGGAAAGAAAACTCGGTAATACCTATATTAATTAAGCTCTTTTTAATAACCTTTAGTTAAGGGTAGAATATAAAGAAAAGCTAGAAAAGAAAGAAGCTAAACGAGAATTAGTTAAGGAACCCCCTCTTCTATTAGCTCTATTACCTTTATATATACCTCTAGAATAAGCCCGCTTAAGCCTAGATTAAGTACTTGAAAGCTAGTTATAGATTCTAATAGTAACTCCCCTTAGAATATATTTAGAGCTTATAGTTGATAGATTAATAGAGTATTCGGAAGTAGAAGGGAGTAGATCTATATAGAAGAACGAAATTATATACTTACTTATATATAGTATTATAGTTCTACTAAGCTAGGTACCTGAATCTATAGCTATAGAACTTACTATAGAAGATAAGTCCTTAGATGAAGTCCTTAAGGTATAAGTAATTGCTTTATATAAAGCAGAAAAAGTAGAGGCTATATAGCTTACTAAGAAGAGAAGAGGATACTTAAAAGGGTCTTTAAAAGTAGTAAAAGAACTACTAAATATATGAGATACTATTCCAAAATCTCTCCTAGCTAGGGAGACTAGGTAAAGGACTCGTATAAGCTATAGATTAAGGAAATCCTTGATTCCTATAAAGAATAACGAGCTCATTCTCACTAGTCTATATATTTAGGCCTTTAGATATACTTCCTAGCGCAAATCGCGATATATAATTATTATAGTAAGAAGTTAGTGTATTATAAGTTGATTAATTCTAGCTTATATAGGGCAGGAACTAAACTATATAGCGTTCGCTTACGCTATATAACGTAGGGAGACACTACTTCACGCTAGGTATATTATATAATAGGTGCTCGTCCCTAAAAAAAGAATAACGTCCTCGTTATTATCCTCCCTTTGCTACTACTAAAGGAAAGAATAGAAAGAATAGTAATTATATATAGGTATATAAAACAAAATAATAATAAAAGAAAAAAGGAAAAGGAAAAAATAAAAATAAAAGTCGTAATCTTATATAATAACTCTATTATTATTATCTTCATCTACTATCTCTATCTATTATCCTCGCGCTTACTCCTCGCCTTCCTCCTCTAATTCCTCCTTAAATAAACTATTATCACTGAGAGTATAGCCCGCTAGCTACTCCGTCTTATCGCTATTTAGCTTATTCTTAAATAAGCTATTACTAAGACAAGTCTATCTAGGTAAGACCTTGAATTATTCCTTCTCAGTAATCTCGGACTTACCCTTAGTCTTACTAGCCCTATTAGTCTTAGTAGCTTTATTAGTCTTAGTAGCTTCATTAGTCTTAGTAGTCTTCTTTAGCTTTATAGGAGGTATTTCAGTCTTCTTCGGTTTTATAGGAGGTATATTACTAGTCTTCTTTAGAGTAAGGGTTACTTTGTTATACTAAAGACTAATACGACTCTTAAAGCTAGTAATATTTATTTAGGTTTATAGGTATTCCTCGCCTATTTATATAAAAAACTATTTACGGATTATCTTTATCTTAATATTATCGAGGGTAGGTGAGAAGTAGTTATAAATAGGGAGGATATAGATATCGTTACTATAGAAGACTTTTATAGCGCGATTAACGACGTTATACGGAGACAGCGGCATAAAGTGACGGGATTACAGGTGCATGCATAAATACAGGGCCACTAATAGAGCCTGTAGTGTCTCACTAAGCCCTGTAAGCCCTATAATTAGTCTGAATTAGAGGCGTAAGGCCCCTGAAGCCCACTGAAACCTCATGCAGCCCGATTAGGAGGATATATTAAGCCATAGGCTTTCTATAGGCTATTAGCCCCTGTGATTTTAGGCCTGCGTCCGTGATCGGGAGCGGGGTAAAGTAACCCCCCTTCTTACCTCCCACTTACCTAGTGCAGTAGTACTCCTTACTCACTCTCTTCTTTACTCACACTTATTAATTATTATAGCTACCTTTAGTGGTTTATTTGACTTCCCTGATTTATCAGATGGCTAATCAGAGCTCTCCTCTCCTCCTAATTCCTCTGATTCAGACGAATCAGATGAAGAGGACGCTTGGTATAATATACACTCTAATTCAGAAGACGAAGACGACGATTCAATTACACCAAGCTTTACGCTTCCTCTTCGCCCTCTCGCTACTTCCATAGCCTTTACTATACCTGATATTATACGTAAAGAGTATTCCACTAGTGCTAGAATTAAGGCTATTTATATGCTTGAGCAAAAACGATCTGCAGGCGATATCAAGAAAGCTATAGGAGTATCCAGAACTCGTGTTTATGAGCTTACTAGCTTAGCTAGATAGCGTGGATAGAAAGAGAATGAGGATATACCCCTGGAAACAAGACACGTCTTAAATGCACCACGATCTGGAAGACCACCAATTTCAATCGATACGATCAAGTGTGTTTTAAAGGTCGTACTTCAGAATTCGACTACAAGAGGCTTCTCTTGTGCCACAATTGCGAAGGAAGTAAGGAAGCGTGGATATAAAGTCGCTCCTAGGACTATCTGGAAAGTCCTTACATAAGCAGGCTATTCTCAGTGCAAATTGATAGTAAAGCCTGGACTAAATAAGTTCAATAAAAAGGAGCGATTAGACTGGTGCTTGGAGCGAGAACACTGGACGTTAGAAGACTAGAAAAATGTGATTTTTACAGACAAGACTGTAGTGTAATTAGGAGGTACGAGAGGCAAGAGACGTGTATGGAGACTACCTGGAGAAGCGTACGATAAGCACTATATACGGAGGAGGTGGAAGGGCTTTTCTGAGTTCATGTTCTGGGGAGCTTTCTCTTATGATAAGAAAGGGCCTTGTCACATATGGGAAAAGGAGACTACGGAGGAAAAGAGAGAGTGTAAAGCTAATCTTGAAGCGAGGAACTCCTTAATTGAGAAGGCTAATAAACAGAAGTGGGAGAAGGAGCAGAGGAAGTAGCTAAGGGACTGGATTAAAGCCTATGGCAGGAAGCCTGGTGGAATGAGGAAAACATAGAAGCATAATGAGAAAACCGGAGCTTTTGTGGTAAAGAATAGACGAGGAGGAATTAATTGGTATCGATACCAGAAGAGGATATTAATTGAGAAGCTCTTACCTTTTGCAAGAGAGTGTCAAAAGGATCGCCCTAATACGATCGTGTAAGAGGATAATGCACCAGCCCACAAGTCACATTACCAAGCAGAGGTTTATAATCTATAGAAGATTATGAAGATACTTTGGCCAGGGAACTCACCTGATCTCAATACAATTAAGAAGCTATAGTTCTAGATAAAAAAGGAAACTACTAGGCAGGGACCTACTAGTGATAGGAAAAAGCTGAGAGCGAGGTAGGAGAAATGCTGGAGTGATATTCCCCAGAGCAAGATTCAAGAGTGGATTACAGTAATTCCTGTTCACGTGAAGGAGATAATACGTTTGGAGGGGGGGAATGAGTATAAAGAAGGTAGAAACAAGGGTCAAGAGAAGGTAGCTATTTATTAGGTAGTTATTTTAATAGATAGAATTGAACTGATCAAAAAACAATCGAAAATCAGAGGTTTAGCGAGGTAAGCCACACTTCAGGGGACCCCTACAGGGCTTATAGGGGGCTAGGAACGGCTATAGGGAGATTAAAGTAAGACCTTACAGGGCATTTAGTGGTCTTCATAAAATAATGCCCTGTAATCCCGTCACTTTATGCCGCTGTCTCCGTACTAATATACCTTCTAGACTCTAGTTGTGATGTGTAGCGGGTTGCACGTGACATTAGCTCATGTGATATACCTCGGCTCTCGGGCAGCAGGGTCGGCGATCAGGAGGATTGACGATCCTATTACATCACAGGAATACCACTGATTGGTAGGCTGGTTAGTGCTTATCAATTGCTAGATTGTACGTACGTCATTCTGGGCTCCTATTTACAGGAGCCTGCCCTGGACCTCTGAGGAGGGACAGAGATTAGTTCTGTACTGAATTTGACACTGGTGATTTTTAACACCACAACTCTGATTCTACCCATTGCCTTATTGCCTACCAACAACCACCTCACACTAGTAGTAATATTACTAATTTCGTTATCTATTAGGTGATACTTACTTTAGATAATCTCGACTAGTAGCTCTATATTATTAAGTAGTATAGTTATAAGTAAGGTAGCGTTCGCGCTAGCTTAGATAGTCTCTTTATAATATACCGCTATTTCGTCGAGAGTAGGCTCTATAAGCTTCTATAGGGTCTTCTTCGTAATTAGGGGAATATCCTCGTCGTTATTAGTTTCCTCCTTAATCTTAGCCTTCTTCTTTAGCTTTTCGTTACTAGAGCCTTCGTTAGCTAGCTCGTCGGGGAGGGCACTTAAGAGCTATATCTTTAGTCTACTATATGAGTACTTAGGTAGAGAGGGGACCTCGTCCTCCTTATCTTTATCGTTCTCGGCTATCTATACTGCCTTAAGAGCCGACTTATATAAACCAGCCTTCTTAATATAAGTAATATAAGCCTTTTAACCCTTAGGGTACTTATCTAGGAGTAATTAGATCTTAGGATACTTATCCGGGTTACCGACTATCTTATAGAAGTCTCTGAAATCCTTAGAGGTTAGGGCTTAGTCTTTCTCTAACTTATTACGAATTCGGCGGTATATGAGTTATGATAATAGAATACCTTTAGCTATAGCTAGTAAAGATATAGTAGTACTAATAACGAGTAGTATATAGCTCTTTCGTAATATATTATAGTAAATAGAGTATTTACTATAGCTTTATATAATATTATAATAATTAAGGTATTTATTATAAGTATATAAATATTACGATATTTCATAGTAGTAAGGTAATATCTCATTAGCTCTAAGGAAAACAAATATCTTAATTCATACTAGTATATAGTCGTGAAAACGTAATAATATTAGTTATAAATATACTTAGTAAGGATAGTTATTACTCTATAGTTATTATTTAGTATTTCTTATAAATTAATTATACTTCTTTATAGGGGCCGCTTTTAATTATTCCTTATAGTCTACTACTAGTTTAGACATATTACTAAGGACTTTAACTAGTTACTAATTATTATACTCGTTTCCCTAGCCTATATACTTTACTAAGTACTTAATAAAGTTTTACTTACTATATTTCATAGTTCTCTTATCTATAATATATTTGAGCTCTTAGCTTTATTATTCCTCGTTATTACCTTAAATACCTTCTACTAGTTCTTTCTTATAAATAGCCTCTCGTTCGTATAGGTCTTTACCCTTTAGGGTTAGTTCTAGGTAAGTAATAGAGATTATAGGATATATCTTCTATTAGTAAGGAAGTTCGAGTTCATATACTAATCTCCTTACTTATTAGAGTACTTTAAAGGGTCCTATTCGTTATTTAATTAGCTTTCTATTTAGGTTACCTAGGAGGTAATATCCTCTATATAATCTAAGGTAAACGAGATCTCTAATATTTATTATAATAAGCTTATACTTTATATTATAGTATTACTTAATAGTATTATTAGCGAAGTCTATAGTAACTTATATATTATATTATCTCAGCTTTCGGATTATATTAGGTAGTTTATTCTCGGCGTTACTTACTAGGAGAGACAAGTTTATAGCTAGTTAGAACCTACTAATATACTTATTTAGGGATATTTAGATTACTAATATCTATATATTATTAAGGGTAGCTTAGAATAAGATAACTTCTATAGACTATAGTAAGTCTAGGTTAAGAAAGATAATATATTATAGTCTAATCTCTACTATTTAACTCTTTCTCTTAGATACTCTATTAGTTTATAGGTACTATATAGTAGATATTAGGAGCTTCGTCTTTAGGTATTAGAATATACTTATCTAAAATTTAGAGACGAACTTTTCGATCTCTATTAGAGATTATCCCTTATAGGATACCCTAATCGAGTAGTAACTAGAATATAATATAGATTATAGCCTAGTCCTTAGTTATATATATACTATATCCCGGGATAAGTAATATCTTCTTACTTACTTTATAGGATTAGGTTATTAAGTAATCGAAGAAGTTATATTTATCGATTTTCTATAAACTAATTACTAGAATTATTAATAATACTATAATAAAGTCTATAGTAATTATATAATATAGAATCGAAATCGTCTTAATTAGTTATAATTCGTTATAAGGGCGTTCTCTAGATATTCGATTTAATAAGTATATAGGATAGCGAAGGATATAGTCTTCGAGTAACTTTTTAAGCTAAGGGATATAGAAATCGTCTAGTTTATAGAGTATTCTCTCTATACTAAAGTGGAATTAGTTATAGGCTATACTAATTATATCTATAATAATAGTATTCGAGATATATAGATAAAGGCATATACTAATAACATGATATAAGAGTCCCTCCTTAATATAGAATACTATATTATCTTTTTCTTACTATTCCGGAAGTAGCTCCTTATCTAAGATACTAAGAAGTCTAAGTATATATATGAACTTAAGGTTAGTAATTAGTCCTTTAACTAGTCTTACCCTAAAGTTAAGGTATATAATAGTCTCTATTATAAATATAATATATTTAAGTTCGTTATTTATTAAGATATTATATTATTCTATAGCCTTTAATTATAAGAGTATATTAGGGACAATATTTAGTCTTCCTAGGTAATATCTCACATCTAAGTCGAATTAGGACAAGTAGATAAATACATGTACTAGTCTTATATTAGCCTTTAAAACGTTAGAGGTATTAAGGTTTATTTATTTATAGACGCCTCTCGTTAATATATAATTAGTAAGGACAATAGTTGCGTGACTACTAGACTAGATTATTAGATAGAGATTTCGGTATACCTAAACTAGTCTAGTTACCTCTAATTTAGTAGTATAGTAGCGCTTCTCTATAGTACTTAGGAGCTTACTCAAAAATATCACTAGTTATATATACTCGGTAAATAACTTTATAGTAATCTCTATCTATTAGATACTTAGTACGAGGTAAAAGACTATAACAGGGAAGCCTTATTCTACTAAAGCGTCTAGGTTAATAAAAAGGATCTTATTAGGGGAGAAATATACTAAGAACCTCGGTTTTATTAGTATTTCTTAAAGGGCTTCAAAAGATGTCTCTTTAGCGAGTATTAGTATATATGTGGTTTTAGTAATATAGGCCTAGTATTTTCTTCTTATTACTCCTATTTCTCGCTTAACCTCGAGTAATACTATCTTTCGTTACTATATTAGTTCGACGACTTATATATAGCTTAGTAGATATAGTTAGAGCTAGCTAGTTATACTAATATATATCTCTAGTACTTTTAGTATAGTTAGGAACTCGATATTCTTAAATACTATAACTCTATCTTTAGTCGTCGATATATTAAGGGTATTAATAAGGTAACCTATTAGTTTCACTAAAGTATATCCGATAAACGACTTCTTAGCTAAGAGAAATAGTTAGAGCTTTAAGAAGAGCTAGAGTATAGTCTCTAAGTAACGAATATATTACTTTATTATATTAGAAAAGATAATAATATTATTAACGAAGTTCTATATAAAGTTAATATATACTCGTAGTTACTTATCTATAAATCTTTATACGTACTAGACTAAGTTACGAAAACTCATTAAGATAATATTTAAATATTCTAGTCCTCTATAACTAATAACTATAAAGTAGTCCTAATATTCTTTAGTAACAAGGAATTAATAAAAGAACTATGAGCTATCTATTATAGATATAGTATTCTTTCCTTATAATACTTTAATAAGGTTAGACTATAAGGGTATTAGGTATATGTCTAGTATAGCGAGCTTATTTATAATATATAAATCGACGACTAGTCGTTCCTTAGTAGCGATGAATACTAGTACTATAAAAGGCGTTAGCTTCGTAATATACTCTATTTTACTATATTCTTATAGATTATTAAAGATATAGTCGATAATAGCCTTATATTTAATACTAATTAGGAATTTCTTTTAGGTAATCTTTTAATTTTACTAGCCCTCTATAAGTAGTATTCTCATATAGTCTTCTTATAGTATATTAATAAGCTTATAGTCCGACTAGTATTCCTAATAATAGCTAATAAGGTCATATAATACCGTCGCGGTACTATAATTAATATTATAGATATATACTCTATTCTCGTAGACGATTTCAGAGACATTCTCTAGTTTATTAATACTAAGGTTATATTATCGCTATTTCTAAGACGACTTCTTAGTATCCTTATTATTAGGGTTAGTATTATTAGTAGCTTTTTTTACCTAATTAATACCTCTATTCACGTGAAATACTTATTCCTCTATATCTCTTAGCTTTCTAAGCTTTATTTCGGGGAATATCGTCTTTATAATATCTGAGTTATTAACTATATTTACGAAGTTTATATAGTTAAGGATAGTATCTTATACTCCTATATAGTAATCCTCGAAAAAGTATATCCTATTTACTAGGATTAGCTTATAATTAATAGAGACGAGTATTATTAAGTTTAGTAGTATAATAACCTTCCTTACTACTAATATATTATAATTAATCTTAGGAAAGTAGTTAATTACTATAATATCTACAACGAGATCTTTATATACTCTAATAATGAGTATTAAATTTCGGTAATTAATAATAGACGATATTTACTAAAGGAACTCTATACTAAGTAATAAGCTAAGATCTAGCTAAGTTATTACTTATATAATAACGAAAATCTTTCTGAGTCGCTCTTCTCTATCTAGCTTACTCGTAACGTATATAGGGAATATCGTATAGTATATTAATATAGACTTACTTATAATACCTTTAAAGGATATCTTCTACGAGTCGTTATATATGACTTCGATATAGCCCTTTAGTTAGTTCTCTCTAATAACTAGTTAAGTATAACTTATATTAATATAGTACGACTTCTCTAGTTAGCTCAGTGAGAATCGAGTTATGAGTTTTATATAAGTATATATAATATAGTTATTAGTAGTATTATATTCACGTAGTTTAGCTTTAATAATATCGAGGCTAGTCGGGGCTAGTAGGGCCTTTATTACTTGCTTATTACAAGTATTTATATAAATATATTTAAATATCTTTATATAAGAAGGAAAGGTCTCCTTATACTTCTTATATATAGATAGATTAATTATATTAGTTATAGCTAAGTAGCTAGTATCTTATAGCTTCTCTCTATTATCGTCGGGGAAGTATAGGTATATAAACTCCTTTATTATAATATAGCTACTTTCTTCTAATTCTATATCGTACTCTATACTATAATCCTCTACTATATTAACGTAGTTTAATCTATAATTAGCTCCCTCTCTATATTAGTAATATCTATAATACTATCCTATATAGTCTTACTTAAAGTATAGTTCTTTAAAGCGAGCTCGACGGTTTTCTTAGTTATTTCTATAGGACACTATAAATAGGTTACAAGGCTATATTAGTAGTAGTCTATTCTATTTATTATTAGTATTTCCTTATACTAGTACTAGTAGCTTCTATATCTATTATAGGCGAGTCTATTACTATAGTCTAGGGGTAAAAGGCTAGAAGCCGAAATTCTAATATTAGTTATTATATCTCTAGCTTCCTCGAGTTTTAGTACCTTTACTATCGAAGTATAGTAACCTTAGTATATATCGAGAATATGCTCTCGCTACTAGTATATTATATTATACCTCTTACTTCATTACTAGGTTCTTTAACTAGTCTAAGACTACGGTTTTCTCGTCTAGTACTATAACCTATAGTTGGAACTTAGGGTAATATAAGATAACTACTAGTACGGTTTCTCTATTTCTATTACTTTAGTATATCTCATTATAGTTATTATATAAGTACGTATATCCCGGCCTTTTCTAGTATTATCTTAAGTATATACCTCTACTACTAGCTTCTTTATTATAGTTAGTACTAAGTCCTTAAACCGTTTAATAAGAGCCTTAGCCTATATCTTAATACTCTCTAATATAAAGTGAAATACGAGTCGAGTAATTTCCTCGATTTCCTCTATATACTATTATTATACTATATCTCGAAGGTAAGAATATAGGTTTCTATAGACGATTATATCTCTCTCTTCTCATATATTAAACTTGAATAAATTAATAAAAAGGTAAATATTCTTCTATATTATAGCTTTACTTTAGTATTTATAGTTAATATCTTCGAGTATTATTAGTTCAAAGAAGCTAATATCCTCTAGTAACTAGTATATAGAGACTCTACTAGTATTAACTTAATTAAAGTTATTTCTAAACCTAAAGTTAAGGTTATTCTAACCGAGGTTACTATAGCCGAGGGAGCCTTATGTATTTAATCTATAGCTATTCTAGGTCGGGTTATTTACCCCCGTATCTACTTACTCTCATTGATACTATTTATCTTAGCTATTTAAGGTAGTATTAATTAAGTTAGCGATCTCTAATACTATCTCGGGTAATAGTAGGGGTTATTTATCTCGTCGGGTACTAGATCCCTCTTTACCTTATACCTCATCCACTATTATCCCGGCTTATCGTAGTATCTCCTCTATAATATCGCTCGGTAGTATAGACTTAATTCGATAATTACTAGGGTAAGTACCCTAAATATCACTACTAATTCTAGATAATAGTACGTCTAATACGTATTTATTATAGAATATACTAAATCTCTATATTACCTCACTAAATCTTGATCTATTAATCGCCTAATTAGACAGGTATAGATTAATTAGTATAAGGAGGGCGATAGGGTCCACTAATAAGGAATAGCTATAGTAAACTTCTAAAGTATGTCTTATAGCCGAAGCCTAGGGGTATTTAGTGACGAGTTTATTAATAACGTCGTCTACTATCTTCGTTCTCTTAGCGTATTTATACTTTATTACTCGAAAGCTATATAATTAGTATACGAGTTTAATAAAGTCGTCTAGTAATAATAGTATCGTTATTTGGTATTTGTAGTTATAGTCGTCTAGTTCGGATAGTAGTTAATAATGACTCGATTAATGGTTTTAGATAGTTTTAGATAGTTTTAGATAACGGAAAACGGGCTCGGGTCTACTAAGGGTCCCTAGTTGAGTTATTAAATAGATAATAAGACGATTACTACTATTTGTTATAGTAAGAAGTTAGTATATTATAAGTTAATTAATTCTAGCCTATATAGGGCAGGAACTAAACTATATAGTGTTCGCTTATACTATACGATATAGGGGGACGCTACCTCACGCTAGGTACGTTATATAATAATAATTAATTAAATTAATTAGGAGTTAACTACCCTCTATACTCTACTAGTATATGTACCTAATACTCGTGTTTCAGAATTAATTAATTAATCTATTCTTATAGTATTATATCCTATTCCTCTATTACTACCTACTCTATTTAGGCTACTATAGTAAGTTAGTACTTTTGTCTATATAGAGACTACTTAATCCACCTCTAGTATTTCTCAATTAGGTTCATATTAGGGCTTATAGAAGAGTATAGCATTAATATAATACCATGCTTCGTCCTCTATTTAGTATAGTAGTTACTAGTAGACTTGTGCCCATAAGCTGAGTTACCGTCTTCTATAAAAAGAGGCTCTACCGACGGGCAAAGTAGGTAAGTAATTAAGGCGAAGGCATTAACGATACCTTCTATATATAGCGCGAGAATTTGGGAGAGATAATCGCGTTAGGTCATAGCTCCTTTCTTACTAGATCCGTGAATAAATAGCAAAGGACTCTTGTATCTATATCTAATTAATCCCCACGTATTGACCGGTACTATATTACTACAGTGAAACTAGTACTAGATACAAGTCTCGCAAGTACGCTCTCCCCTCTTCCTTGTAACCTTCTCCTTTACTATCCTCCCTCTAATTAAGAAGGTAACCTCGTCTAACTAGAGTACCTTTAGCTATTCCATATACTAGAATATATGTGCTATTACCCAAAGATATCGCGCGATAACTTGAGCCTTTATGAGGAAGGGTTTTTGATACGCCATATACCGGAAATAGCCCCTTTACTTGAGCCTTCGCTCTAGGGTTTATATAGAGTATTTTAGCCTAAGCTCGATACGAAGGACGTCGTACTTAATGATTCGATGCTCCCACGAATTAGAGACGTATTCAATAATATCGTCGACTTCCTAGTCTAAGAGAAGGAAGGCAGGTCCTTTACGGTTCGGCCTACGTCTCTCCGGGTAATTATAGCTCAAAATACGACGAACTAAGCTCTCACTAAGGTGGTATCGCACCTGGATTATTGAAACTGGCACGTGGCCAAACTAGTACAATTAGCGTATCGCTTCCTTGTGTTTTATAGGGATCTTATAGCCAGGAAGGTGCTGAAAATCAAGAGGAGGCGGCGTAGTAGTCATTTTGACGATAATTATTGAAATTGGGTGTAGTGCGGGGTGAAGTGTGGCCTGAAAACACGCCTGAACGCATAGACTAGTGAGAATGGGCTCGTAAGGATAGAATAGATTATAGTACTTAAAAGTATAGGAAAGGATACTATCCTTTTACAGAAAACTATATAATAGAATTAAGTAAAGTTATACGTATCTATAAGACTAATTTATACCTATATGAAAATCATTACGAATAAAACCCTAAGGACTCTAAATAACTACTCTCTAAAACACTAAGAATCTAATTCTATTACTAGTACTATATATATACTTCCCTAAATCCCGATATATTCTCTACTAGTCCTATATATAGACACTTAATAATACTTGCTTCTACTAGAACTAAGAGGTTAATACTCTTTATAATTACTCTTATTCTCGAAGTTCTTATATAAATTCGAAGGGGTTCGTATATATAAGGATCCTCGACTACTTAGGCTAGAAAGAGGCTAAGGATATCTTAAAGGGCTACTAAATAAAGCTTTAGGAGCTTAGCTATAGGCGAAATCAAAGAATCTAGGAGATCTAGTATGAGAACCTATATCTATAAGAGAACTAACTTATAAATGAAGAGAATTAGGTATACTAGAATAACTTCTAGTACCTAAGTAAGAGGATAGCTAGATTTGTATTCTACTAGAGTATATATCTATTATAGATTTATTAGAATAAAATCGAATATAGCTATAAGTATAACCTACTATAGATCTACTAGGTTAAAAGTCGCTAGAATTAAAGCGAATATATATTATAGGATAAGAAGAGGAGCCTAAACGTAATTAAAGAGAGTAAGGACCTATAAGAAGCTTACCTAAATTAAACTAATCCTTATTACTCGAGGTACCCTAGCCATTATCGTTATTAGGAGAAGAATCTTCGACGATATTAGGTACTAGATAACTTGATTTAAGGAGATTTCCTCGATAATGAAGTATATTAATAATACCTTATTATTCGTTTATAGCTTCTCTAATACTATTAGGAGTATCTAAATTAAATCTAGATCTAAGTCGAGTATAACTATACGAGGTACTTTAGTATAAGGGCATATAATAATAATAAGGAGGAATAAAAGCTATAAATTATGAGCTTAAATAGGGAGATAGATAAGGAGTAAAATATACCTCTACCTAGATAAAGAGAATATAAAGAACCTTAGCTATTCTAATAGTAATTACTATAAGAACTACTATATAAAAGAAATAAATTAGTAAGAGGATTTAGAAGCTTATTACTTATAGGCTCATAAAAAGAGATATATTAAGAGAATAGGCTAGCTCTATTCTAATATCGAGTATATAAATAAGTATTCTAGGATCCTAAAAGCTAAAGAAGGCTAGCTTTAGGAAAGGTTATATAGCTATTAAAGTTAATCGATATAGGCTTATACTAGGTTAATTCTCGACGAATTTAAAGGTTCTTTTAGAGCTATATAGTAGTCTTCGAGCGAGCTATATATAGAATAGTTTCGATTTCAAATTCCTATTAACTCTTCTTTCTCTTCGAATAGAGTTAGTTCTAAGTAAGGAATTAGGAATATATAGCTTACTTAACCCTTATATCTACTAATTAGACTAGGATAATAAAGAGGCTTACCTCTACTACTAGAACTACTACCTCTAAAACCTATAGTATAATTACTAGGAGTAAAATCTATATTAGCTATAAAGGCGATACTAATATATACTAAGAAGATAAGGAGAAAGTAAAAGAGCTTTATATTTATGACTTATATATAGAGCTATAAGTAAAGGATAGAGAGAAGAAGGTAAGAAGAGAATATAAACGAACTAAGAATTAGTTTAAGGTAAAAGAGAAATAAGTATAGAAGATAAGGAGAATATAGAATAGAAGTAGAAGACTTAGAAGAATTATAAAAGCGATCGAAAATGCTACAAATCGAGGTTATGGAGTAAAAGTATTAATGAGAAAGAGGGAAGGTTACGAATATATAAAGGAGGCTCTTTTAAGTTTACTTAGGCGAACTTCTAGAGCTCTAATTAGTTAGTCGAATGTGAATCATAGCTAGAATCCTTTAGAATACCTTTAAATAAGCCTTCTATATATAGAAAAATATAGGATTTACGAACGAATAAGAGAAGAGGACTAGGAAAACCTAGTTTACCTTACTAAAATAGAAGATATAAACGAGACTTTTTCTCTAATTTATAGGGAGAAGGATTAATAGTAAGAAATATAATTAGATAGAAAAACTATAGGATAAATAGGAGCTATATAGGGAGCCTTACAAAATTCCTTGTTTTAATTAGGATTCGATCGAGTAGAACTATTATTAGGTCTTGATTTCTTCCCTTTTTACACGAATTTTAGGAGTAAGTTCATTCTAAGTAAGGGAGGATGTGATTTCTAATTATGCTTTTATATATAATCTAGTATATATGTGAAATCACGTAAGCTCATATAAGCTTAGTTTAATTAGTATAGCTTAGTTCGTGACCTATTAAAAGCTACGAACACACAGGAATAGAAAGGCACGTCCTTTTTACCCTTTCTAATCACACTACAGCCGTAGGCGAAACTAGCTTTAATCCTCAAAAATTTAGCGATTTTGAAAACCCGTGTTGGGAGCGTAATCACGATTCTACTATCCTTTAGTCACGGCACTAAATATTATCTAAACTATAAGAGCTCTTAGTATATTAAAGCTTTATATATTACGATTAATTTAAGCCTAATAGCTCTACTTTTAAATAAGTAATAGTAAAGTTATGTGAGAAAGTATTTTTAACCTTACTTTTAAGGTAATAAGAACCCCGCCCCCTCGATTTTTTAAGCTTTTAGTCCAAACCATATTATTTTCCTAATAACTTTATACTTATTAATCTAGACTATAAGCTATATACTTTAAATTAATTAGTACATAGCAGAAATTAATATCTAAGAGAGTTTTTATAATATAAATCATTTTTGAGAGTATAGTTAATAAGTTTAATAGAATTCATATAGAAAACTTATAATAAAATTACCCTTTTCTTAATAACTTTTTAATTATCTATTTTAAATATAAACTATATAGTTTAAATTAACTATATTATATCTAATTTTAATATTTAAAAAAGATTTGTAATTTAAATTATTTTTAAGAGTATAATTAGGATTTTTAGTAAAAAATCACGTAAATTTATATAGGAAACCACGCCCCTTTCTTAATAACTTTATACTTATTAATCTAGACTATAAACTATATACCTTAAATTAATTAGAACTTAGCAGAAATTAATATCTAGTAAGCTTTTATAATTTAAATTATTTTTAGGAGCACAATTAGTGATTTTAATAAAAATCCTATAGAAAATCGTTATACTACCTAACTATATATAGTAGTTAATAGATACTAGGCTTACGTACTAATACTATTAGAGAACTAAAGATAGAGTAGTAGTCTTCCTTTCGATTAACCTACTTCTTAATTAGGACTCGTGGTTACGATGCAATTCGCGATTTAGTAATATTAGTTCATGTGTGATTGCGCTCCCGACACGGGTTTTCAAAATCGCTAAATTTTTGAGGATTAAAGCTACAGTGGGTGGCCACAAGTCTGCGCGACTCGCTTAAATCGCAATTCCCCCACCACTACTCACTATAGCATTTATCCCATTAATTAGGCAGTATCGAAGCTATTCCCATTCTAATTAAAGCGTACAATAGCTAAGTGCTTAATTGACAGTTCTACTAATTCAGTATTTTATATACCACCCATTTGCGGCCTTCACAGCGTCCACACGCTTTTGTATCCCCTCAGCTAGCTTATTTAAGAGCTCTGGCACTAACGTCTCCCACGCTTCCTATACACACTCGATTATAAAGTCCATTACGGCCTAGCTATTGCCCATACCCTTAAGCTCAGGGTATGCTCTATCGATTTCCGCTTTTAGTATCTTCCACAGGTTTTCTATCGGGTTCAAGTCCGGGGAATATGGTAGCTAGGCTATGACTTCTATTCCTATCTCTACGAAGAACTCCGTGACCTTGTATACCTTGTAGATAGGAGCATTATCTTGCATAAAGACACTATCGTGCTCGAGGATTGTAGGAAGGTGTTCGGCAAGGACCTCAAGGTATACTTTAGCTATAACGCCCCCTCTCTTCGCATTTTGGTCCCCCTCTATTACTACTAAATCACTCCTATACCCAAAGCCGAACGCTACCTAGAATATCTGTGTTTTCCCCTTTAGAGGCTTAGTTTGAATTACCCAGATTTCTAGGCCTTCACCTATAAGCGTTGACGCGTAATTAGTAAGGGCACATTAGATATAAAGGAGGGGGTGATTTACCCCGCTGGCGATATACCCACTCAATAGCGCCCCCCTTCCTACGCTCGACTAAGCACTTATCAGACCACCGTAACCGTCTCTAATATTCCACCGGCTTCCTATTATACTTTGTAGCCTATTCCATCCGTAGTAGCGTATGCTCTAGTGTAAGGAATAGCCTCTGCTTTGCACGCCACTTCTGAATACCCGATTTCTTGAGGTACCGGTAGATTATCTTCTTAGAGGAGTGTGGTGCGCAGGAAACAAAAAGCTACTAAGTAGTAATCTTTGGATTAATTATAATCGTATGTCGTATAAGCCGGTAGTCCCTAATCGTAAGAACGGAGGGTGCACCATAGCGTTTAGGAGTGATGTAGGAGGCCTAGTGAGTCGCGTTTTTGTAGATAGTCCGAATAGTCGAATTACCAAGGCGTTCTATACGTCTAATTACTGCAAACTTGACGCTATGATCGCGAGAACCTACGATTCGAGACCGTGTATTAGGAGAGACCTCTCCTAAGGGTAGACGTGGTGTTCCTGGAGCCCGTATTGTTGTGTAGGTTAGAAGGAGTGACGCGTGAAATCGCGATTATTTAAGCGAATCGCGTAGACTTGTGGAGTTTCGCCTACGGCTGTAAGCGAGCGGTCGAGGCAGCGTAAAACAGCGGCTAAACCCCCCCCGGGTTTGGCAGCCCAAACCGGAGTACTTAAGACATATTCTATTATAAGTCGGCGTAGTAATAATAAATACATATTAGAGTAATACTAAAGTTACTAGTTATTAGAGCTTTTAAAGTTATAAGTTATGAGTTATAATAAATTAATTAATAAAAGAATCAATTACTTAATTATAAAGTATTTAAAAGCTAGCTATCTATAAGTGAAGTATATGCATTATTAGATTATTTCTAATTAAGCCTCGTGATTTAGCGTTTTGCGTTTTGCCGTCTTGCGAAGTTCGCTTGGGCTTCTGATCCTTACAGCTTTCCGTAAGACGTGCATTCGTGCGAAACGGGCCCTTGACAAGTTAAATCGATACTACCTGTAATTTAGGGTGGGTACTTTATTGTAAAAGAAAAGTGCATTACCCTTACCACCGTAATATTTCGAGTAAAGCATTTTACACCTTACATTACAGTCATGTGACGCACTGGCCTAATCGGGCGAGCGGTAAGCAAGCGGCAGTAAAAAATCTCTCTCCTGAACGCTCCATCTGATCCCGCCAGTATGTCAATACGAGCGAATTAGGAATCGGGCGCTACGATTAATCAATCGGCCTTCCGATTAATTAATAGGATATGGAATACGATTCGCAAGCCACTGTGGCTTGCGATTAAGTAATCGCATAATATTGAGGTTTCGGGCTAAACTAATGACTGAAACCCTTTAGTTCTCAGTATGTAATTAATATATCCTCAAGACTAATGGCTGAAACCCTTTAGTTCTCAGTATGTAATTAATATATCCTTAAACTAATGGCTGAAACCCTTCAGTTCTCAGTATGTAATTAATATATCCTCAAGACTGATGGCTGAAACCCTTCAGTTCTCAGTATGTAATTAATATATCCTCAAACTAATGGCTGAAACCCTTTAGTTCTCAGTATGTAATAGGGGTAAAGACACTTCTCTAGAGCCTCTAGATATGTATAGGGCCTTTACTCCCTTTTTACTACCTAGATACAGTTCACAGCACACAGTTCACAGCACAGTTCACAGCACAAGCACCTACTTTCCAAGCACAATTACTGATTCTATATACTTCCTAATCAATTACCTTACTTGCAATATGTCTCTTTCAACCCTCCGTTCCTCTCCAGCCCTACGTACGCCTCGTGAGCGTGTCTATGGCCGAGCAGAGCAATATTTTGATATTACTGCACCAGGAGCACGTTCCTCTGGCACTCAGTTCTTGCCCTCCCCTATTACTGAAGAGCCTACTGATAATTGGTCCGCTGAGGATTAAGCTGCGTGGGATCAAAGGCTTGCTAATGGCGGTAGTAAGAAAATTCTTACTGCTAGGAAACGTATGGATATTAGATGGTGGTTGCAAAATCCTAATGCCTCACTCCCTGGTGGAACAAAGGCAGATAAACGCTACCAAGCTAATATCAAGCACGAATCCCAGCTATATGAGCTTCAGGATAATCAGGTATATCGTAAGGAATACCATGATACTCGCCGCGATGAGATCGTTCCAGCTCGCTATGCTCTCTGCTATAACGATGCCTTTGAGGTTTTAACTACTGCGCATGAGAAATTGATGCATGCAGGTAAGTACCCCTTAGATTTACTAATTTTTATACTAATTACTTATTTAATAGCCTTCAACACTACCTTTGAGCACGCAAGACGAATTTGGCATGGCCCATCCCGTGACGACCACGCTTGGATAAGTGCTCGCTGTGCTCACTGCAATAAGGAAAAGACTCAGAAGAATAGCAAGGCGGTAATTACACCTATTCAATCTCATTATCCTGGCGAGCGTATGGTTCTGGATTTAATGGATTTTCGTGTAAGTGTCCCTTAAGTCATGTGATTTACCCCCCCTATATTCCTGCATTTCCTATATTTCCTACATTTCCTGCATTTCGTGCGTTTTTAAGCTTTTCCTGCGATTTTCGTGCGTTTTTGAGCTTTTCCTACGATTTTCCTATGATTTTCGCGATTTCTGCGATTCTCGTAAATTCCGAACCTTTTTATCCACACTTCACTTGATACTATTATTAATATTAATACTAATATATTATAGCATAATCCAGACGGAGAATACACGTGGATCTGGCAATTGAAATGTCACTTTTCCAAGTTCGTATGGATCCGTGGCCTTAAGGCTAAGACTGCGGACGAAGCGGCGGACGAGCTTATCAAATGGCTAAATGATAATGGATATATTTCTATTCTAGCCTGTGATAATGGGGGCGAGTTTAAGGGGAAGGTAATTGAGGTTTGCCAGAAGAGAGGGATAAAGATTATCCGTGGACGAGCTTACCATCCTCAATCACAAGGCTCAATTGAGGTAGCTAATCGGATCTTCAAGAAGCGGCTACGGGCTGCACGAGCGGATACTGGTATCTAGTCGTGGATACAGTTACTTCCTTTAATCGCATGGGTGATTAATACCACAGCTACGGGGGCTCTTCCTAAGGGAAATACACCATATGAGGTCTGGTTTGGACGAAAGCCACCTACTGATTTCCTGAACCACAAGGAGACTGTTTCTCGTGAGGGTGAGAGTGATGAGAATAGCAGTTCTGATAGTGGAGAGGATAGCTTATTCGTTGACGAGGAAGCATAACAAGAGGAGGAAGCTGAAGAGATGATTTTATCTGAACTGACTAAGAGGGTTGCGGAGCATATGAGAAAACAGAGGGAGAATATGGTAAAGAGGGCTAATTCCAAGGCTCTTGAATATGAGATTCAAGAGATTGCAACCCTCCAGATCCCAAAGCAATACAGATTCGGTACGGAAATAGCTAGGATTCCAGTGAGAGTTCTAGAAAAGACTCCAAAGGTATGTGTTTCTGGGGGTATACTCTTGATAAAAGCTAATTAAATAGGGCTACCGCTTGACGACTAAGCACGGTGAGCTTACTACTCTCTGGCCGCATAGTACCCTCAATAAAATCACCTCCCAATCAACTTATCCTGATTTACCTACCACTGGTGCAACCTACAAGAGGGATAAAATCACCCTCCCTAAAGCGGTAGCAAAGGAGAATAATCGTGGTTCAATTGCTTCAGTTCAGAAGGCTGGGAGGGCATCTGCAAAGAGAGTAGCTGAGGAGCAAGCACGTGAGAATGGAGCTGGAGGAGGAGAATCAGGTGATCAGGTGGAGGGAAGGGCACCAAAAAGGGCTAGGGTGGCTAGACGTAGTGGGAGGCATGTATAGTAAAGCTTGATTTGGATGCAGTATTCTAATATATACTGATCCCGAGACCTTAATATTACCCGATTAAGTAATCGGGAGCCCGATTACTTAATCGGGACCCACTATGGCTTGCGAATCGTATTCCATTTCCTATTTATTAATCGGAAGCCACTGTGGCTTCCGATTAATTAATCGTAGCGCCCGATTGCTAATTCGCTCGTATTGACATACCGGCGTGAACACATCCCTCCTAATTATCAACTATCAATACCACAAGAATTAATAATATTAACCACCAATACTACAAGAATCGATAAAATAGGAGGTAATAATGCTTAGCATGCTCTTAAACATGAATGGGTTCATGAAGCCTTTAATAAAGAGCCCTCAAAACCTGGACAATCTACACCATTCGCCTAGTGCCGCTACTACAAAGATAGTGAAGACCCATTCGCTCGCACATGGAATATAATAATTATAGAAGATCACCTTACAAAGTGTATCCCATATCTCTTATGGAAAGAGCATAATGAGGATATAATTGCAAGACAGGAGGGCCCTGTACAGGTGGACGATTTCCTGAATAGCTTCGATTTTGAGGCCCTATGTCACAATAAGGTAAAGGCTATCTACCAGGCTAAGGAAGCACTAGCTACACGCTAAGCCACGTGCAGTGGCACCACGTGACTAGTGCCACGTAATACCCTGGCATGGGCTAATTAAACCTCCTGATCTATATATATATATATATATATACACGTGATCTGTAACGATCAAAGCTTCTTATATACTATAAAGGTCGAGCCTTTTTACATAATTATAGGTAACGATACAACCTACCTACCCTAACCTATATACGAAGACAACGGCATAAAGTATCGGGAATATAAGGCATTATTTTATGAAGACCACCAAATGCCCTGTAAGGTCTCACTTTAATCTCCTTATAGCCGTTCCTAGCCCCCTATAAGCCCTGTAAGGGTCCCCCAAAGGCTTAAAATAGGCTTATATAGCTTGACAGGTGCTAAATACCTCCAAACGCCCATAATATAGGCGAGTCCACGAGTAAAGAGCCCTAATATACACCTCTCTACACACACTTCCTTCTGAATTCTGATTCTAATTAATTATAACCTACTACTTTACACTTTCGCTTTACTTTAGCTATTATTATAGCTACTTTTAGAGGTCTATATGACTTCCCTGATTTATCAGATAGCTAATTAGAGCTCTCTTCTCCTCCTGATTCCTTAGATGACGAGCATTCTAATAAGTATACTAAAGGTGAAGAGGATACGTGGTATAATATACCGTCAGATTCGGACGATTTAGACGATGATTCAGCTATACCAGCCCTTCCATTACTCGCTTCATCGTCGACTAATTTTATCCTTACTACTCTTAGCCCTAAAGAGTATTCTACTAGTACTAGAATCAAAGCTATTTATATACTTGAGGATAAGAAGTCTTTAGGACAAATTAGGGAGGCTATAGGAGTCCCTAAATTAGCTATATATCGACTCGTAGCTATAGCTAGGGAGCGTGGATAGGTAGAGAGTAAGAATATACCTCTAGAGGTCTCGTATGTCCTAAATACACTAAGATCTAGTCGACCTAGAGTCTCCTCTAAAGTAATTAAGTATATTCTAAAGGTCGTTCTCTAGAATTCTACTATAAGAGGCTTTTCTTATACTATAATTACAAAGGAAGTAAGGAAGAGGAGTTACGAGATTATACCTAGAACTATATAGAAGGTCCTTACTCACGTAAGCTACTCTTAGTATAAACTAATAATTAAGCCTAGGTTAAATGAGCTTAGTAAGGGAGAGCGATTAGCCTAGTACTTAGAGCGAGAGTATTAATTACTTAACGACTAGAAAGACATGATTTTTATAGACGAGACTACTATTTAATTAGGTAATACGAGGGGAAAGAGACGTATATAGAGACTACCTAGAGAAGTATATAATAAGTATTATATATAGAGGAGGTAGAAAGGGTTCTCTGAGTTTATATTCTAGGGGTCTTGTTGGACTCCAACTATCACGTGCTGGCTCACATGACCCCACTACTGTATTTAAGCTCTAGCCACTCCATGGCACACCTCTCTTTCCTTCGACATCCAGATTATCACACATTATTACAATATAACCATATTTATATTATAACAGGTCTTTCTCCTTTAATAATAAGGGGCCTTATCACGTGTAGGAACTAGAGACTCTATAAGAGAAGAGGGATTATAAAGCTAATCCTAATACGAGGAATTCCTTGATTAAGAAGGCTAATAGATAGAAGTAGGAGAAGGAGTAGAGGAAGTAGCTAAGGGATTAGAAGAAAGCTTATATGAGGGCCCCTAGAGGAGTACGAAAAGTATAGAAGTATAACGAGGCGACTA
Organism: Hyaloscypha finlandica; assembly: GCA_021399475.1. Taxonomy (NCBI): domain Eukaryota; kingdom Fungi; phylum Ascomycota; class Leotiomycetes; order Helotiales; family Hyaloscyphaceae; genus Hyaloscypha; species Hyaloscypha finlandica. The sequence continues at coordinate 250,854 of JAJTUR010000064.1, read as the reverse complement.
GTGCTTATATCGTAAAGAATAGACGAGGAGGGATTAATTAGTATTAATACTAGAAGAGGATATTAATTAAGAAGCTTCTACTCTTTACTAGGGAGTACTAAAAGAATCGTCCAAAGACTATTATATAGGAGGATAATATAGAAGCTTATAAGTCATATTACTAAGGGGAGGTTTATAATCTATAGATAATTATGAAGATACTTTGGCCAAGGAACTCACCTAATCTTAATATAATTAAGAAGGCCTAGTTCTGGATAAAGAAGGAGACTACTAAGCAGGGGCCTACTAATAATAAAAAGAAGCTAAGAGTAAGGTGAGATAAATACTAGGAGGACCTCCCTTAGAGTAAGAATTAGGAGTAGATTATAGTAATTCCTGATCACGTGAAGGAGATAATATGTCTAGAGGGGGGGAATGAGTATAAAGAAGGACGAAAAAAGGGTCAAGAGAAAGTAGCTATTTATTAGGTAGTTATTTTAATAGATAGAATCGAACTAATTAAAAAATAATCGAAATCAGAGGTTTAGCGAGGTAAGCCACCTTTAGGGGACCCTTACAGGGCTTACAAGGGGCTAGGAACGGCGATAGGGAGATTAAAGTGAGACCTTACAGGGCATTTAGTGGTCTTCATAAAATAATGCCCTGTATTCCCGATACTTTATACCGTTGTCTTCGTATCAATCCTGCTATTGCAAAGCACCAAGAAGCGATCTGATTTGAGTTTAATAAACGGTTCGTAAAATTTCCAGGACTGCAACTATAGCATGGAATTTCACCCCTTCCTGTTGCCTAAAACAATTCCCGGGAACCACGGGAAATCGGGCGTGGGTGCATGCGACTCCATAATAGAGAGGGGGAGCGACGTTTTCGGGTGACTGTTTGGTAGTGGAGTTGTCGTAAATCTGCCTGGGCACTTCCGAGACATCACTACTGCAAGTTCCGCCATCGCTTCGCCATGGCGGTTTGATGCCCTGATCAAGCCGAAGGCTTTCACACTTCCCAGCCTTGTCTAATTTTAATTACTAACGTGAAAAAAGCAATCGCACGGCTTTGCACGGGAAGTATTAAAGCTCTTATCGCACCCTCCCAACCCCAATTCCCTTTTCTGCTTATCTCTTCTACCGATTCCGAACGAAAGCAGGTCGAAAGCATCGCCTGAAGTTCAGCAACTCAGTGTCATGTCGTCAGAAGCTGTCCATCACTATCTCTGGCGTGATTACGGGCTCCCATCCCGGAAAGGCTGGATCCTGACATTGACCGACACCGAAGCGCTTGCATTGCTCTCCTTTGTCACAACTCTCGTGGCTTACACTCAGAGCCGCGTCTGGCACATCGAGCGGAATATCTTCAATCGGCTAACAGCGCCAAAAATCCAACTCTTGGTGAAGGATGAAAGGGCCTCGATATCGCAAGGAGCCGCAATTGGGGTTCTAATTAGGGCTCTGACAAGACGACGCTCAACACAACCGGAAACAATAGGAATCATTAACCCTTGCATCGGATTTATTGCATCATTGAATATTCTCGGATTTGTGATTCTTGGAATTATACTTCCCTGGAGTTTGTCTGGAGGCGTAGAGAGCCCTCTCGTTCTCGCCCGCGGGACAGGTGAATGTGTTCGGTACGAATACTCGCTCGAGGGTGCTTCCGAAGATTCAATGCTGGCAGACCAAACATTCAGACAATGCTGGAACAATCAAACTCGTCTTCCCAAACCCTGTACAGTCATGGATGGGATTCTCGCCGAACGCCCAAAGATCGAAATTTCCCGAGAAGATATTTGCCCGTTTTTGGGCGACATTTGCAAAAACAACATTCGGCCTGTCAGTTTTGAATATAAGCATTTGTCCTTACGAGATTTTGGTGTACATTCGACATCTAAGGTTCTATTGAGCCGCCGCCTTACATGCTCACCACTGGAGACTGAGAAATTTCTGGCTATTCCATCAGGATCCGATTGCAACAATTCCAAAATCTGGTTTGGATCAGAAGAAGTGGCTATCGATGATTATATCGATGATGATGTTAACGTATTGGGAATAAGACGGCTCAATTCTTGCAATGGCCCGAATCGCTTCTCTAATCAACTTTCGGGTAGAAGGAATATGGTACTCAACCGTCACCCTGTGGATGATATGGGGGCGGCATTAGATTTATGGGTCCAACCCGATTACCCCATGGAATTCGAGGGTTCACATGCGATAAGATTACATCCAAACTTATGGCATCCGGATGGACAAATATTCGTTCTCGGCCTTAGAGTAGGTCCCGAGAATCAATATCCGACGATAATTGACGACCCGCTATTTTCTGCTCATGATTCCAGGCTAAATTTCACTTGGGATCTTATAGGGAACTGCAGCTATGAAGGCAGCTATCTTGGGATCGACTGTAATACGTCGGATTATATAAAAATTCTTGTCAGAGGCATCGACTCAGAATCTGAATTGGAAGTAGCTTTTGAGGACTTCGCAGCAATCCCCGACCAAGAATATACCGCCATCGGGTGCGTCGAGCAACATCGATTTTGTGTCCAGCAATCCCCAATGATTTGTACAACCTGGGGCCGACGAGATATCCTTGGGGATTTGCCCCAAATCTTACGGGATATGGAATACCAAGATGCTCTACCGGACTTCGAGCTGCTCCACCGACAATTAGTGCTCAATGGTAACGTAGCTGATTATTTGAACGACAAGGAGCGGGTCGCAGATCTCGTCTCTTCTCTCCTGGCTTCGGACGACTACATGTTTGCTGGCATTGACCCCAATGAACAATGGATCATAGAGCTTAAAGCCTGGATGGAAGTCTCTCTTTTGCGAGCAAGATACATGATGTCACGTATTCTGCTCAAGCCACCACAAACTCATTCAGACACGCTCCAGTACACCCAGATATCTCAGTATTGTAGTCGCGTCATGTTCTTGGACGGGAACTACACCAACTTCGACTTCACACAGCTTTTGATCATAGTATGCTGTCTCGTATTACTCTGCGTTTTGAGTTTCGAATCAGAACTTTTAGCAGCCGCGAAGCAATTGTGCATATTATACGGCAATGTTATCGGCGGTGCAGCAGTTGCTTTAGCAGAAATGAGGCATTCTGTCTTGAAGCATCTCCAGGTAGCCCGCTGGTCAGCTTCAAGGCCACTCTGGCCACGGCGTCGAGGTGAGCTGTCTGATCTCCCTCAGAGATACCCAAGAAATCCATTTCGGGACCCTCCGTACAGGCCTCGATCGGAGGAATATGGCTTAGGCGAAGTTAGCGCTACTCTAGCAACTTCGAGGTAAATTGGAGATAACGGACTGCGAGTTTCATGCATGAAAGGATGAGACAAAGAAGGTGGTGCAGGAGAAGAAGAAGAAGAAGTAGTAGTTGAATACCTGATTTATACGAAGGTTCCGGCATAAAGTAAAGTGAGTACAGGGATCAAAGCCTGTAGCACCGATAATGCTCTGTGGCTTTTCCCTTCAGTTAACGAGCCCTAACAAGCCCCGTGAAAAAAATCCCGGTTACAGCGCTCTGGGCTCTGATGTTACCCTGCCGGCTAGGGGGCTTACGCCTAAAGCTAAGATGTTTCAGTGGTCGATCTTTTAGAGGTCCATACAGGCTTTGAACCCTATTCCCCCTTTACTTTGTGCTGGTGGTAAGTTATGTATGATGTAATAATGCTACGCTCACAGCTCTTAAATATAATCTTACTTTAAATAACGGATGGGTAGGTACTGAGAGAGACCTGGCCCCCCGTATGGCAAAAGAGTACGTTTTTGCGCTGGGACAGCTCGCAATTTCTGGCCATAGTCAACATCCCAGCCGTGGCTTTGCCGGTATACACCGGCTCCAACAGAACGCCCTCTGTTGCAGCGACCTCTTTCATAGAATTTATGGTCAGAGGGTCCACCTCGCGGTAAGCATGGCCTGTTAACCACGAAATCGGACTCGTTGATGTCCGAAGCACTGAGGCCAAGATGGCCAGCGGTTGTCCTTGCAATCCTCAAAACATCCTGGACAAGATCAGGCTTCGGTACCGTGTATGCCTCAATCCAGTCAAAGCCCCCCTTCCGCTCCGAATTAACTTACTCCCCTCGCTATCATTTCGAGCAGCTTGAAGCCGGCCACCATGCACCCGAGGGTAGAACCTGACGCGACGGCAACGATGACAGTGTCGTAGAAGACATTTTGCTGCAGTTCCTGCTCCCTCACCTCGAACGCCCACCGTGCATAGCCCAATCCACCGAGGTGGTGATCGCATCATGCAGGACATACTTCAGTTTCCGAGATTTGTTACCTTCGTGGCCAAGGCCTGAATCGTAGTTATCAGGCTTGATCCACAGCGCAACGCTGCAACTTCAGGAGTCGATGTACTCAGTCGCCCAAGCTTTTCGAACCCGGAGGGATGCTCGAAAATCGATTTATTAGCAGCGCAAAATGTCGCTGGAGGGAGGGAGATTGACCATTGTAATAGAGTCACCTCAGTTCACACTCATTTTCTTATCGGAGAGGAGGCAGTTATAATTAGTCGCGGCCAAAGGGAAATGGTGACCCGATTTGACGCGGCCAAGACAAGATACCCAAGTCCTGAAATGGCTTCAGTGAAATCTGGAAGGCAAAGGAATATTTTATACGAAATATTCAGTTGCCACCCCCAACCTTGATTTTTAGACGTTCTCCAGTTTGATGAAATCCATACGATCTAGTCTGTTCTCCACTACAAACTGTAAACTAGCATACTACTGGCCACCTTGATTCAAATCATTCCTATGTTATAATCCAAAGCGATGCAGATTTGCTCCAGTCTAGTGATAGTCAGCAGATACTCTCGAATGCAAGAAGCATACTTCTACGTTAATGCATTACCAACAAGATGTTTGATAATCAGTGGTATTGAGAAGGGGATCCAATCCGGGTTAGCCGCAGGGACTTTAACTGTGGCGCTGATTTGGGCAAGTTGGTTGCTCAGATATGGCAAGGAATGCACGCATGCCTCCCACAGCAAACCATATTGCGATACCGGCCTCCCGGCTGTAGCATATAGGTCAGCTGATCAATTGCTTTTGGTAGTAGGGGAGGAATTCCTACAGAGGAAGAAGAATTCAGTGGACCCATGGCCCAATCCCATTTTCTTCATCATAGTACCTGAAATCACACGATTGACCCAAAGCGCGCCACGCCTCAACCGATACAAATTTGCCGAACCAGAGTTTGACATACAGATTCGCATTAGGCTATCGATAGTATCGATTGCAAGCCCATGTTGTTCCAGCACAACACACAAGGATACGAAGATCAGTTCGCGGAAGATGTGTACCCGTACAACGAGGCCGGAACTTCTCTGGGAGGCTTTGGAGTCCAGGGCATATTGCCGAGCTGATGTTACCAAAGCATCGATTGTATTGATACAGTTTCTGGATGCAGATGATGGAAAATCGTCTCGTGCAAGATGGACAGGGAGGTCTTTCTTCAAGCCTAGAATGGCTGTCAGAGCATAGTTGTTCTGTTTGACTGAGTCAAGTCCAATTGCTTCCCTTTTCTCCGTCCAGCTGCTGGATTTGTCCCACCCTTTAGTTATTTGATCGGCGATTTGCTTCCAGCGGGGATTGCCCTCAACTTTTTTAACAGATGGTTGCGCAGTTGTAAGTGATACGCATGTGCATGGGGCTGCAGTCGGAGATGGCGCATCTGGGGGGGCTCGACTTTCATCATTGACAACAAAATCAAGCGGAAGATATGGCGAGTTTGCACCTGCCAGGGGAGGTCTGGCTACCCACGTATCGCAGTGTTCATGGTGGTATTGGAGATACGAGACGTTGGCTTCGAGAAAGCCGATATAACTAATCAATTCCTGGATTTGAGCAGGTTGGGTTTGCCATGGGATGTGGGTCCGTCCTGGAGTCGTCATCGTTGTCTTATTGTAACATCGTAAGGTCCTGCATGAGCTATTTAGCTTTCTTCCAAGAAGGCAAATTGGTTCTGGACCTGTCTGCCTGTGCATAAGCACTAAAATCGATCAAAAATTAGAAACATGAGGAGGCGATCTGTAGGGTTTTTTCCCTCGAGTTTCGACAACTTACCTCCTGTTAACTTCCGACCTATCCGCATAGGTTGAAATTAGAACCAGATATTCTGACCGATGCTTAAACGTATTGAACCTAACCATATTTGGATCCTTCCTTGCTCAGGAATTGCTACTAGTCACATGGGTCTGGCTAGATTGGCCAAGCTTTCCCTCACGTGATTAGCTCGCTGTGTGACCAACCCGACATCCCAGACCACACATGTGTGGTATCCGTAATTTAAACCTAATTGGACGTCCCGCCATCAAGCGCAGTAACCTACTCCTGCAATCTACACCTTTAAAATCAGCCACTTACCAACTAGGATAACAATAATCATCTGGAAGGGAAAATGGTATACCCTGGTTATTGGCAATGACCTCCTTCCTGTTATGCTTATACAACAGTCCTTCAGTGTGAAAATTAAGGAATATACGTCTCTGAAACTATAATCGCCCTCTCTGTCTTTTATTGCAAGCAGTCACGGCATTGGGTGTCAGCAAGCATCTGGCAGTCCTGACCCAGGGTCCTTGCTGAGGGACGACCTGGCTCTGAGACGAGAAACATCTCAGTTTATCATTCTTACAAGCAATTGTTCGCGATGGCACATGCTCTCAGTCCTTGAATGAAAGAACTGGTAGCGAGCATCAACTCTCAAGTCAACACAATTACCAAGTTCCTTGACTCGCATTCCCCCATCCTTCCTTCAGACACGATGCACCTGGTGCGCTTGCAGAAGAGGGGCAAGTGCAAGTGGCGCGCATAGCATTGATAGAGGCAGCGAGAGACCTCATCTTACTTGCGCAAGGTCCTGGCGAATATATCAGAAATGAAGCATTCGTCGTACGTGTCGCACATATGTATGCTAACGCTGTGACCAGAAAAAGCACGACGTCTCCGTCCTCAGTATCCTTAACCATTACGATGTCTGGAATGCTGTTCCCGTTGACGGTACGATCTCTTACGACGACCTGTCTAAGAAAATCGGCCTTCCCCGCAATTGTATTCACCGCGTCCTCCGGCAAGCGATGACCCGGCGCACCTTCTGCGAGCCTACCCACGGCTACGTCGCACACACAGCCAACAGCGCCGCAGTCGTCAAGGATAGCTCGGTATCAGCTTGGATAGGGCACAGTATTGACGAAGTTGGACGGGCTTTAAGCTGGCAGGTCAAGGCGTTAGACATATGGGGCGACACGGAAGATCCGAGCAAGTCGGCTCTTTGTCTTACGACTGAATTGCCAGAGGGGGATACCACATTCGAATTTCCGCAGAATGATGGTGAGGGTGGGGAGAAAGGGTGGACAGCGAAACGATTCGGTTTGGCGATGACCGCGATGAGTAACACAGGTGCATTCTCGAGCACACATCTGCGCACCGGATTCGATTGGCCCTCTCTGGGAGAAGCCACGCCGGTCGATGTATGCATTTCCTACAATTCCCGAGTGCCAAAATGCGGACTGTAAACTAAACAATTTGCAGATGGGAGGTTGCGCAGGCCACGACGATATCGAACTCGCACTACACTATTCCAGTATCAAACTCATCATCCAAGACCGCGCCAAGGTTGTCACCTTCTCTGAAGATTCCTTGCCCTCCAATCTCAACAGTCGCAACAGCTTCCAAACGTGCGACTTCATGACCCTACAACCCATCAAAAGCGCCGACGTATACTTCCTGAGGCACATCTTACACGATTGGCCGGACCTCGTGTCGGTCAAGATTTTGCAAATATAGTTCCAGCCATGATAACGCTCAAGGATGACAAGGGCAGTAGACAGCTGATTATGGACAGCGTAATGCCAGAGATGGGTGAGCTGCCGTTCGTTGGCTGTGATGCAGTTGAATAACACAATGGATTTGCAGATGATGGCTCTCTTAAGTGCAAAGGAGCGCACAAGAGCTGATTGGGAGGCACTATTAAGAACCGCAGACCAGAGGCTTCGCATTGTCAATGCCAGACAGCCCGCAAGTTGTGCGGACGCAGTTATCGAGGTTGTCTTGGATCCGCACCTGTGAAGTAAGTCTTAACAGAGCCAATCGAACTGATGGAAACGTATGAGGTCGTTATTGTTCTTTTGAAGCCTACAAATAGAAAATAGCCACTGATGAGACGCAATCTGCTTCACAACCTAACAGCGGAGAAGAGAAATATGAAGAATTCTAGAGATATTATTACGTTCTTGCATATTTGTCTTTGTGTCCTCAGTTTCGCAATAATGTAGCCTCTGCATCCCTAGTGTGACGGTTCGAGAGAGAAAGAGCATAGGAATACGGAGACCAGGCCACTCTTCGGATATTTTCTTCGCGTCGCAGAAAGATGTGATCCAAAGAAAGTTTAGTCATCGTCATGCACCAACAGGTGCCTTGGTGGGGCAATCCGACAAGCTTACCCAGCACATATCCTTAACAGCAGAATACTTACGAGACTGTGTAGGGGGTTTGGATGCAGACTTTACAGCTAGCTGTATTAGGTTAGAATGCTATCAGACGCACTATTATACGCATGTCTTGGGAAAGTCACAAGGCTTCTCGAAACACGTGGTTTGCTCACATATAGATTCGCGCTCACCTCTCGCAAAAATTGCAAAAATCGCAAAAATCAAGAAATATTTAATTCTTTTAAATTTTAAGCTATATAATCTTTAAAAGGTTTAATAATAAGCCCATAAGTATATATTCTTTTATATAAATAGTAATTCTACTAGTTCTTAAAAGGTATTTAATAAAGGCTGCTTAGTTATTCTTCTTTTAATCTCGCTGGGACACTTGCTTTCGCGGGACACTTGGCTTCCCCGACTGTAAGCAAAGCGAACAGAGGGAGACCGACTATTATATGCCTGTAATCTCACGCTGTAAAAGCCCTCAGATTACAGCTCGTCTAATATCTCTATTACAATATTAACTAATATTATAAAAGAAGTCAATTTACTCGCGAGACAACCTAATATTTATATAATTACCCTATGACTCAGCAGGTTCTTAGCTTGGTGGCGCTTCTGCCTTGAACCGTCTGGTGCGTGGCGGTGGCTAGTGACCCCAAGTAACGCTCGGCTGACGTCATGGTACACCATCTAAAAACCGTGTTTATGAAGCAAATCTACGATCCGTACAATACAATATTTCTAGCAACAACTTTCTGCCGCGACTATGCTCCCCTTGTCATCATTCCCGACACGAAGCAACATGCAATAATAACATAACCTTGAAAATCGCAATGTCCGGCATCTCAAGCTTGATAGATGGAACACTCAACGGTGCTGCAGGGTTAGCACAAGGTAGAGAAGGGACGACAATTACAACCTTCGTCATCTCCCTGGCAGCTGGTTTTATCCTCTTCGCCGTTCAGTTTGGTGCCTTCCTTGTCATTAGGAATTACTTATGGGCCAAACGAATTTATCAACCAAGATCTTTCTTGGTACCTGTCAAGCAAAGGATCGAATCACCCTACAATAATCCGTTCAAATGGCTATTCACCGTTTTCAAGATCAAAGAAGATCCCGTAGTTCTAGAAAAAGCCGGCATGGATGCATACTTCTTTCTCAGGTTTCTCAGCATGTGCCTCAAAATCTTCACTCCAATGGCCATCATTATCATGCCCATCTTGATACCCCTGAACGTCAAACAGGGAAAGGGAACCAACACTATCAGCGGCGTGACATACAATATAACGGGATTGGATACTTTGGCTTGGTCGAATGCTTCACCAGCAAAGACCAGCAGGTATTGGGCGCATCTAGTCATGGCAGTCGGAGTCGTGGTCTGGGTTTGCTTGATGTTCCACCAAGAATTGAGCCACTACATCATCAAGCGAGAAGATTTTCTTAACAGCCTGGGTCACAGATTGAAAGCATCAAGCACAACTGTTCTCATCCAGGACATTCCAGAAAAGCTCTGCAATGAGGAAGCGCTCGAGGAGCTATATGGCGACTTTCCAGGTGGCATCCGCCGAATTTGGATCAATCGAGATTTCACCATCCTTGTGAACAAAGACAAGCTTCGGAAATTCTACGAAAACCTGCTGGAAAATACCGAAACCGATCTACTCCGGAAAGTGGCCAGACAAAGCCACAATGCAAAATTGCGCCAGAGAGGAGAATCGACGCAAGAAGCTCCAGTACAAGTAACTCCGGAGGTCCGATCTAAAGTAGGCCAAACTTTACATCCCGCACGTCCAGAAATGGGCCCCGCAACTCCAGCAGCTTGTGTACGCGATCTGGAATATGATCTCGAAACCAAAGCTGCGTGGGCAAACTTCCTAACGCCAAAGCAACGGCAGGCTATGAGGATACCAAAGGACCGACATGCAGCCGCAGCCAAAATTCCCCTCATTGGCCGTTTGTTTTCCACTAAAGTTGACACAATCTACTACTGCCGCAGAGAACTTGCTCGACTGAATAAGGAAATCGAAATGGAGACCAAGACACCAGACGCATATCCACAAAACCTATCGGCATTTGTCCAATTCAATTCTCAAAAGGCAGCACACCTCACTTGTCAGTCCGTTGCCGACACCTCACCCAGGCACATGAGGAGAAGAATGGTTGAGATCTCACCTGGGGATATCAACTGGCCCAGCCTAAATCTGTCCTGGCGCGCTCGCTACCTCCGTCTCGTCGCCTTCCTTGTCCTTTTTACCATTCTGTTATTTGTGTTTGGTCTCATCTCATTCTTCACCGGCATATTGTCTAGAATCTCCACCTTATCTGGGTCAACATCTTGGCTCAAATGGATCGACAGTCTACCTCCGTGGTTGATTTCCTTCATACAAGGTACCCTCCCACCTGTCATCCAAGTGATTCTTCTTAGCGGACCACTTCCGATCCTCCTTCGCCTCCTGACGAACAGGACCAGAGGTGCAACGACTGGCCAGGAAGGAGAGCGCTCACTTCAGTTGTGGTACTTCATTTTTCTCATCGTCGAACTTTTTATCATACCCACCATCTCCTCCGGTCTTACCAGTATTGTTGAAGAACTTATTCGCACTCCAACATCGGTGCCAAATATCCTTGCAACGAATCTACCCACGGCCGCCAACTACTACTTCTCATTCTTAATCTTACAGGCCCTGTCCTTAAGCGCAACCTCCATTTTGCAAACCATTCGATTATTCAAATTCTATGTCATTGGCCATGTCAATACGCCTGACTCAGTGTTCGAAAAACTAAGCTGGACAAATTTAACGCGCATTGGTAGTAACATTCCATGGTATACCACCTTTGCGGTCATCGGTATGTAGTGCATCAGCTACGATTGCCACTGTTGCCCTAACCTCAGATTAGGACTTGTCTATTCTACCATCGCTCCACTTATACTACTATTTATGCTTATCACCTTCAGCCTCTTTTGGGTTGTGATCAAAAATAATTTACTTTATTGCGTACGAACAGGCACTGTTGACGGAGGTGGATTGTTCTTCCCGAGTGCCATCAATCAGCTATTCACCGGCCTCTACTTCATGGAAGTCTGTCTCATTGGTCTTTTTTTCTTGGTTCGTGACACTCAGGGTCACGTCGCATGTGCTGCGCAAGGCATCATCATGGCCGTGGTTCTTGTCCTCACGATCTTGTATCAGATATGGCTAATGCATCATCTCGATCCTTTGTTCAAGTATGCCCCTATTCGATTGGAGGTCGAGTCCAAGGCTTTACTAGCAGACTATCAAGGGAAACGCGAAACGGGGAGCCATTGGACTAACCAGGAAACCTCGGAAACCGTCAATTCTGAACCCCCAGATGAGGCGAAAGAACGTTTGAATCTATCTGGTAACATTGCGTCTCACACGCAGAATATCGAGAAGGCTCATACGCCAGAATTGAGCACTCAATATAGACCGCCTTTTTGGGAGAGACAGTCATCACATCGATCCCAAGATCTACAAGCTCAACAGCGTGAAGATGCTAAATCCGCCGAGCGCATACTTGCCCGTCTCAATCGGCCACTCGACGAGGCCCGACTGGCACATCTCGAAAAGAAATTGGCCAAGACCGAAGCAGTTCGCGGCAGTGCTCTACTGCCACGACGCAAAGACATAGAAGCGCAGATGCTCGACGATCCGATTTCCAAAATCATCATGCAGCACAACGATGAGCTGGAAAACCTAGATCCGGAGGAGCGCGACATGTTGATTTCGGTGGCATTTATGCATCCTGTATTACGAGAGACAAGGCCGAGCGTTTGGATCCCTACAGATGAATTAGGTGTCAGTGATGATGAGGTTAGGAGGACGAGAGAGCTGAGTGAGGATGTGGTGATTGATAACAGAGGGGCGTACTTCGATCTGAGATTGAAGGTGCAGGTTGGCAAGCCGCCACCAGATATGTCCGAATTTGCGCTTATTATGGCGGAGCTGTAGTTGCGGGTATGGGGTTTCACTAAGTTTTTTTTTAAGTCCCTGTCGCGTGAGAATCGAGTGGGTGAATAATAAACTCCACAGAGGGTCCCCCAGAAGCATTTCCGTTCGGGCCTGTATTTGGACCCTCAAAAGCTCTTCCCTTCTTCGCTTTGAGTAAAATAAAAAGCTCAAGCCCATGAAGATGCCCGGAAAAGTCTCGCTGCCAAGTGAAGTTCCTCCTATAACCGTGTGAACTGTGCGCGTGCGTACGTTTATGAGTGGCTAAAGGTAGACCGTAGCCGAAGAAGGACGTTTTCTTTTATAATAAAACACAAAAAATAAGTCTCCTTACCGTGGAGGTAAAGGGATAAGAATTAAAGAACCTCAATCCCTCTAGTACCTTGCTATTTTACATAGAATAGTATGGCGCTAGAGACATATATATCCTGACTTAAGTAGCACTCGAGTCAATTAACAAGTCAATGACGAATTGTTGACTAAAAGGTCGACTTATTGATTAACTCTGACGACTCATTGGTAAATCTCGATATTGGTAAGCAATCTACACCAAACCGCATAATGTGCAGTTTGTTAAGCTAGAGGTGGTGGTTGAGGGGTGAAGTGAGTTCTGGAGGCCGTGGATGTGTGAAACAGGAAAACCAAAGAGCTCGGAATGACAACCTTGATTTCCTCGCCCTTGTGATTTTGATAGAGGGTCAGTCTCAGAATCCACATTTTCGCTTCAACCTAGAATGTTATCCCCAGCCAGAGCCAAGACTTGACTCCGCCGAGCGAATACTTGCTGGACCGCCAGCACCTAGTAGCGATAAAATACACAACCCGATTAATTGCACTGAAGTTGCCGGCATGTAACAGAAGTACTTCTCAGCTTTTGTGCGGAATTGAGTTAGGCAAGGGTCAATATGGGATCGAGAAACTCGCGGAATTCAGGGACATGGGATAGGTCAAGTGAGGGGGATGAGACCGAACAACCTTTGCAATCAACCAGGTTTCAGGAATATTTGCCCTGAAAATGATCACTTGTTGCCCCGAAGATATTTCGCGAACTTCCTTCCCACTTGAGTCAAGTCATTCATGGGATCCTCACCGTCCAGCTTACTTGTCCATGACCAAGACAGCCCTGAATCTGACTTTGCCCCTCATCATATGCTCATACGCCTTCCCGGCATCAGAGAGAGGGAAAGACTCCACTAAGCACTTGATATCATGCAGTTTAGTGAACGCAATAGCCTCTTCGCTATCGATTGCATGCCCTGAAGGATAGCCCGCTACTGATATAGCCTTCATAATCAGATGAACGGTGTCTACCTCGATCAGACCACACGGCGATAACACCAATAAGTGCCCACCCACCCCAAGTCCTCCGGTCAGAGGTCCAATAGCCTTCGGATTGGGAGCCGTGGCAACGATGAGAGCCGCGCCACCCATCGCCTGGAGCTGTTCGTTGACATCGCCCGTGGAGGTATTGATGTATTCATGGGCGCCAAGTTGAACGGCAAACTCTCTTTTGTCGTCTCCACTACTGAGGGCAACGACTTTATAGCCCATCTTGTTTGCGTCTACAGAGTATCAGTTGCTTCTTCCCACGACCGGACGGGCTGAGGAAAGACGAGGTCTCACATTGGACAGCTAGATGGCCGAGTCCACCAAGCCCTTGAATGGCGACAAGCTCGCCAAGAGTGATATTCTGCTTGCGGATAGAATTGAAGACCGTGATGCCAGCACACAGTATAGGTGCATATTCAACAGGGTCAACGTCCTTGGGAACACGAACAACAGCTTCAGTGCGAAGGAGCACATACTCCGCATATCCCCCATCCCGCGTGACGCCATTTATGGCCTCATTCTCGCACATTTGGAACTGGCCGCGCTGGCATGACCTGCATGCATGGTCATGCCCTAAGTGACATTCATCAGCAGCTGTATACCTTATCACGACTGTGAGTAGCCTACCTCCGTGCCATGGCCCTCCCACTCTGTCGCCGGCCTTCCACTTAAGCTCACCATCGCCGACAGCAACGACGTCTCCAATGATCTCATGACCCGGGATTCTGGGGAATGTGTTTCCCATAATACCGGACTGGACCATCGAGTCGGAGTGGCACACACCTAGAAATTATCAATTGAGCCATGGTATAATCTCATACCAGCCTTACCGACAGCAATGACTTTGACGAGGACTTCGCCAACAGCTGGCATTTTGAGGTCGACATCAACGATAGTCAGAGGCTCATTTGGTTTCACAAAGCTTGCCGCTTTATAGGTTTTCGGAAGTGAAGCCATGTTTTCAATCACGATGTCTTGTTGGTCAGGTAAGGGGAGATATTTTCTATTCAGTGATGCCTGGTGGAATGCCGACTGAAATTGCTATTTTCGAAGGCTGTCCAGCAGGTTCGGATACGTTGGTTATATAGTTTAGAGGTGGGGAGATTCCGTCTATCAGCGATCACGCTGGGGTTTAATCGGAATTTGGCTGTGGATGAGCGGAAAATTATTGGCTGCGTCTTTCCATTCCATGAACGTGAGTTCGAGTGTTGAAGCAAACCGCGGTAAAACTTGCATGACTGTGGCTTGCTAGAAAGCTACCATTCGTCTGCGGAAGTGCCGGCCGATTTGAGATTGAAAAACCATTGGTCCTGGCTCTTCCCCTACCATGTATC
Organism: Hyaloscypha finlandica; assembly: GCA_021399475.1. Classification (NCBI taxonomy): domain Eukaryota; kingdom Fungi; phylum Ascomycota; class Leotiomycetes; order Helotiales; family Hyaloscyphaceae; genus Hyaloscypha; species Hyaloscypha finlandica. The sequence continues at coordinate 235,786 of JAJTUR010000064.1, read as the reverse complement.
ACACCCCATCATCTACGTATAAAGACGAGCACATTTCAGCCACTCAATAAACGAACGTATCTCATAACTGGCTTCGAGAGTGAGAATGAAAAGTAACTTAAGTCCGCCTATCAATTCTTGGACGGTAAATCCTCCTTCGATGCAATATGCAAGCTCTGACTTGGCACCCTATGGGCCTTGTCAAGTTATGTGGTGGCTTGCTTTGCAAAGCAAGTGTTGTAGTACAAACTATGCTGCAAAAGCAGCGGAATCTTATTACCCCGCTTTTACTCGAAACTGACAAGCACTGCATTGGCCGAACTCCTGCTGATTGAGCGTTTCAAGTGCTGACAAAACACTCTGCAGCAAGGCACATAAGCCCGTCTCGAGTTCAGGCTTGGCGAAATCCACGATATCGCGTATCGAACCGGATCAGTCCCAGTATCGGCAGGTCTCAATCCGAAGCGAGCTCACCCCTTGTGTCGCCTATAAATAGGTAATTCTAGGGCTTCTAGTATATCTTGAGCTTCTATCGCGAATAACTTTATGATTGTCTATTAAATATTAAATAAAAATAATTACATAATTACTCTAATTAATTTTGCCTTTCTAATAATACAGCCCGCGAGAGATTTAGACTTATATTTATCTCAATGTAGCGTTTTAAAGTAAGAAGAGTAAGAGAGTTTTGGTCAGGCTCGCTTAACTCCTTAAAAGTTCTTCTCATATAAATTAGCTGTATAAGATAGGTACCTTACCTTACCTAGCCCAGACCTCGCTTAGGATCGATGCCTGTAGATATACCAGTAGATCGATGCCTGTCAATACTAACTAATACGAACTAATACGAACTAATACGATCCATGATCGAGTCTAGGATCGAGCCTTGGATCGATACCTCAGGTATCGTTGCCAAGCCTGCTCAATCTCACGACAAATACAGGAGCGCAAATCGGCACGCCTTCCCCTGGACACTGCTGCACCAACACCATCCAGTCCGGTCTCCTCCCGACATCCCTGGCTTTCCAAACTCTTTGAACGGTAAACCCTTTCGTCTGGAGACTAGTCACTGTCCCTCACTGCATTCATATCATGCCAAAAGCTAAACTCGTTGTGCTTCGATCCTCGTCGTCAAGTAATTCGGTCGCAGCAATGAACACCGGGCAGAGTAACATTTCCAGTTCTGCGTTACCACTAATGGACATAAGGACATCGTGAGCCGGCCTGATGGCCAGATTTACTGCAGCACTGGAGCTCCCTGGTGGATGGGTTAGTCAATGGGGACAGAGCAGGGCTGCGGCGTGGAGCGAGTGTGCGTGAAGAGAAAGATCTTGGAGGATTGGAAGGAGAAATGTGGGTTTAACATTGAGCGCCATCTTTGATTCTGTTGTAAAATGTGCTGCACGTTACTCGATGCGGTTGTCAGAGGCAAAGTAAGCCAGAGTACTGTCGGAGGAGCCTGTGGTGGCTGGAGGGGTAGTGAGCAATTCCTGGTGGAGCCTTTCCTGCTATACAATCACTCTCATTTCGAGCTCTCCTTAAATCTCCGAGTTCGAAGTTTCTAGACAAAGGAAATATGGAAGATGCAGACCTTCGAGATATCGTCGGCTTCGAACGGGTTGCTCGCCGACCTCTCTGCAGTAAAATCGTGTCAGGGAAACGCGGGTCAGGTGTACTCCATCCACCCACAAACAGACGCTTTTTGGAAAGTTCAATATCCACCTCCGATATACAAATACTTTCGTCTCCTTATGGAGGACCCAGTGGGCAACCTTTTGCGTGTCGCTATTATGACATAAGAAATCGACGAGCCTACTCAAAGCTTTAGCCTTTGGGTCATGGACGGCGATGGAGAGCGGAATTCAGGGCTAGAATAAAGCCTTTGCTGATGTTAAATAAATTCACTGAAGATATCAAGAACGTCACAGTAATGCCATCAAAGAAACAAGGTGCCAATGGTAGGTAATAATCTAATCATTGGGGAGTCGACAGCCGATGATGAAATTAACTACTCAATCATTGAGCAGCAGGACCCGCAGCAGCTCGTGCTATCTGGTCATATGAAGCTGAGCCAGCGGTCACAAAAAGATTTCATTCTCTCAATGCGAGCTCCTGGAATATGGTAGCAGGCTAGGAAACATAACAGAGCCATTGGCATGGCTCTTTCAAATTACTTCATCCTGTACTGAGACTCTTGAGTCTCGATTCAGTATTAGATTTACTGCAATTTTCTTCTGAAAGGAGAAGACATGAAAATTTTGATACTATGTAGACTAAATCACGAACAATGATTCCAGCTTCAATTAACTCTAGGCTCAGCTTGGCAGCTGAAATGTTGCTTGACTGGTTTTGGGAGGGCCAAGAAGGTAAGAGAGGCGAAGATCGTTTATATTTGTCTCATGAAGCGAGTCGTGCCGTGTCATATTGCTTCGAGGCGCGAGCTGAAAAGAAAGTGTTTCCAAGGAACTTCAAGGTGAAATCGGAATGGACTGCAAAATATCGTATACACTAGCTATTTAGGTTAACGACATTATAATGCCCGAAGTCACAAAGCCGTCAAGGCATGTGTGCACTTGAAATTAGGGAGTTAGAGGCTCGGTTGACCGCTGAAACTTAAGGCTTCCCCCAAAAGAGGGGACGTGCCAAATTGACAATCAGAACAGCTTTCAATAGTACGCGTATGTGGCAATTAGCCCGCCCAAGAGGCAGCGGATGTCAAGATTGTCCAAAGTATGTGTGTGGCACGGTCCCAAGGATGCGGACGCCGGGGGATCATAGCTTGCCTAGAAGCTGTCAGGATCCGTAGGCTATGGATCATTAGTGAGACGCAAAGCGTGGTGATCCCGGCCTCTGGGCCCGCGCTCTGACGGCTAAGCTCGCGGCTTGGGGACCCAAGCGTCACGCGCCGAGGACAAGTCTCGATTCCCCTGTTCGCAGGGATACTAAAATCCCAATTATTGTGTATACCTAGCAGCTTACCCTTTAAGTCGAAACTAACAGGTCTCGCTTATTCTCGCGAAGAGGGGATCTGTCCTATTAATCGCAGCCATTTCTCGCGAAACGGTCATTGTTGAGTGCGACTACTCTGGTGATCACCCGGATCCAATTTCCGGAACCCTCTAGTGGCTTATTTTTACCCCACCACGCCTTACACACCCAATTAAACGCCTACAATTTCTTCCGTTTCGACTTCAAGGGGATAATTTACTGCGGTTCGAGATCTCGAATACGTCGCATTCACCGTAAAGTAAAGGAAGCCTATCATTACAGCGTGCGATAGCCTATCTCACAGCAAATTCAAGCCTATGCTAAAACGTACTTGATCCCCCCAGTACTCAGTACTCGAGGATCTACTATATTTACAAGCAACTCATCTCCTAGGCATCTCGATTAGAGCAATTGTTCTCTTCTTAGATAGTTACTTATACCAAACAAAAGCAGTTACTTCTAAAGTAAATTTCCCTCCCGCCCAAGCCACTTTACTGCGAAGGCATACCCACTACTAGAACACACCGCTGCCAGTGAGTCCAGAATTACTACCAGGCCAAGCAACGTACATGAATTTGTTAGGGACTCGCAGCAAAATCAATGTATCTTAAAGGCGGGGAGGCCCACACCTCGTATTTCATTCAGATATCACTAACCCTGCAAGCAGGGTAGTTGAGACATATTCCCCGCCACGCAACGGCGAACCTGACTCAAGAAGCGTCGACACCTCATCATCATGATTTTCTGGGGAACTTATCTGGGCGGCGATCGCGGGAGAATTAGTGCTTGATAGGCGGAACTTAGCTTCTTGGCGATTGCTCGTCAAGTGTGATGCCCCCTAAATGCCCCCCTAAACTATCAATTCCTCCTGGAGGCACATGCTCCCGCCTCTGCACATCAAAATTTCATCGTCGCTCACTCAAGTCCAGCCAGCCACTAGATCATCTCTAGATGCAGGGAAGAAAAGAAAGCAAAAGGCCATCTGAGACAGCGGGGATCAAAGAGAGGATCCTACTGTTTGTAGCCCCTATGAAATTGTCTCATTGTCTATTGGAAGCTGCCGCGAGAGCAACATTCTTGTTGGTTCTTAAAATATATATATCTACCATGCCTTGCTGGCTTGGATTGTTTCCCCCCAGTCCGATTTCTCCATCACTTTCCTCTTTGTCGCCTATCCTCAGACATGGAACTTTTTTCTATCTTCTTTGGTTTCTTTGGGGGACTATTTGTGCTCACTTTGACAAAGGTTGTGGGGCAGACTCGGAGCATATGGAAACGGACACAAAGTCTAACAAACATTTACCTTTACATGATCTGGACAGAAACGATAGTGAATCTGATATTCTCTCTTACGACATATTTATATTTATGTGGAGTCATCCACTTGAGGTGGGTTAGATCTATGTCTCATTGAGTTTGGCGCTGATCAGATGTTTTAGTCTTGCGTATTTGATTGCTTCTGGTGAGTCACAATACTCACACCTTTGGAAGGAGCACACTGAAATGCTGTTCGGAACTGACAACCCCCAGTGATGTTATGGTCCATTCAGACCCAACTTCTTTCGCAAATTATCGCCAATCGTGTTTCATTGATCATGGTCAACAAGCGCAAATCCCGGTTACTCAAATGGGGCCTCTTTATCCTCATTGGTATGATCAACATCTCCGTATTTTGCATTTGGATTATGGCCCACATGCCATCAGCTAGCCCAAGCATTATCGCCCTCAACAACATCTGGGAACGAATTGAGAAGAGCCTTTTTCTTGTCATTGATAGTGGACTTAACTTGTACTTTCTGTACCTGGTGCGGTACCGGCTTATAGCAGATGGGCTCGTAAAGTACTGGCGTCTCTTCTATTTCAATGCGGCAATTGCTCTCGTTTCCTTATCCATGGATGCTCTGCTCCTTGGTATGCTGAGCCTACCGAACCCATATGAGTAAGTATTCACCTAAACTTCCTCCAATATTCCTCCCGAATTCGTGGCCGATGACTGACCTTAATAACTTCAGCTACGTCCAATTTGCTCCCGTTGCCTACATTGTCAAGTTACATATCGAGCTCACTATGGCGGTCCTCATCTCCAAAGTCGTACGCAGCAGTAGTTCTGAGAGGGTTGACAACGGATACTCCAGTGGTCACCACACGTCCACTCGCACGAATGTCAATAGGAGCACCAACCCCTACAAATTGGAGACGAATATTTCTGGAGGAAGAGGGGGTGTCTCTGGAGATGAGAATAAAGGGGCAGGTATCGTGAAGACGGTGACGACAGTGGTGAAAAGGGACAGTGATGAGGAGATTTGCGAGGGATATCAAATGAGCACGAAAAGCCTCACAGAGGACTTTCCGTCCTATAATTCCTCTGTCTCGTCCCCACCGTAAGTCTACATACCCGGCCAGAGAATGCAGGCAAGGTTATTAATAGCTTGTGTCGGAAACCTGCATATGGAAATGAACGAGTATCGCAGATGATACTCGCAACGTCGGTTATTTAGATAGGAATTCTCAACTTTTGTATTGCCAAACATGACTTATTTGGGCCGCAGTAGAAATGGTGTTACCGCAGAGCAATTGTTGGGGTCAAGGCTATGTACATTCAGTTCAAACGGAAAGAATCCAAGTTCCATTCAATAGAACCAACACACACGAAAACGTGCAGCCCAAAACCTCACCCCGAAGGATTTGCCAGAGCAGCAGGCATAATTGCTTCGTTTGATCGGTGAATGTTATCGTGCGAAGGATTGGCTATCGCAGGGTTGTCCATTTTTGGCAGACGACATCCTTGCGGGTGAGATAAAAACACATTTCCAAAATCTGCAGTTTTCAAATGCGACAAAAATTCTTTTGTTTTCACTATGGTGGAGGTTTCTCCCATTCAATACGTTACACTGCTGAAATACCAAGTTCACCTAATACAGTCAATCTCATTAATTGATCAAATACTCAATAATTTTACAACGGATGACCGTTTGAAACAGATCGTGTTTGCCTTGTAAAGATCTTGGGGAGTGCTAAATTGCCTCGCTCAAAGGTGCATTCAGGGGGAGGGCTGAAGGAAGAGCGGAGTGCTACTTTACAGGTAATGAGTTCCGCTGTTAAACTTCAAAACACTTCCTCGGTCCACACCGTTTGGGATGCATTTGATAGAAGAAGAATATTAAGGCTCGCTATTCAAACACATCTCCTCGCTTAATCTCCGAGGTCTCAGCCGCGGTCTCCGATTCAGGCTGCGTAGTATTTGGTGCAGAAGGTACCTCTCCCATAATCAGCCGCTGTGCAAGCATTCCATAATCTCCAACTAGCTTTCTAGGAGGTCTAGGTAAATTAAAACTAAGCCTTCGGCCCATAAAATCTCCCCTCGAAGTCACCAACCAGCTTTATGCTTTTAGACATTGTATTGATAGCAAGCAGCTGTCGAGTGAGAAACTTGACAGAGTTATTAGCATTGGCCAGTGATGATATAACCAGAATCGGCGCCAGTATGAGAATTACGAAAGGCTAAGTATGCAGTCGAAAGAGTTACGAGAGGCTTTGAATGTTTTTCATCTAATGACCCACCCGAGGATACTTTGACTGAGTGCAGCGGGAAACAGTAAAACGACCCCCATCCCCACCCGCCCTCCCCTGGTGTCGATTAGGTGTCGATCGGAGCCACTAACCCAAAGTGGTGGCGCTCGGACAGGAACACTAAAACTCTGGTTTTTTCTTTAATTTAATTCAACCTTATAAGGTATTCATATAATTTAATACTTGTTTTTATTTCCTTATAGCGCTAATTCAGCGCTAATTCAGCGCTAATTAAGCGCTATTTAAATGCATTTTTTTAATAAAATTCGAATTAGTAATAGCTCTTGAAATTTAAGAATTTAAAAATTCATATTTTATAGCCTAAAGGTAAAATTAAGAAAGCCTAGGAATTTAGTAAACAAGTCCCTAAACCCAGATATAAGAGCCCTATAAGCCCCTAATTTATAGGGACTTATAAGGCTCAAAAACTAGAATTTAATTAATTAGTATATTAACTCTCTGTTACAGTATAAACAGCTGTAATGTACGATTGTTGTAATATATTGAAGATAAAGAGAGCTAAAGGCTCGGATGCTCGGTAAAGTAGTGAGTGTAAGGTCACGTGCAATTCCACCATGTGACACTCTCTTAAAACTAGAATTCTATCTTAGGGAGTCTCTTTATTATTCGGTTAGAAAGCACGTGATTATAATATAAGGGTTTTAATATACTAGCTTATACTTATATTACAATATCTAACTTTTTTTTTTTTAAAGAGCTTAAGTAGCCAATTGCAAGTCATTAATACCCCTGCCCAAATCGACACCCCAAAACTGCGGGGGGGCGGTCGTTTTACGTTTTCCCAGTTCTACAGTAGGAACCGGTTTTGGCGATTGTTCTGCATGTTGCTGTTTACGCGAACTCTCAATTTTTGTCGCGTATCGAAAAAGGGGGAGCCCCTTGCGTCATCAGGAATATTTGAAATTGGCAGCGTCTCTTACATCGTCCTCGGACTGTTCCCAAGACTCCATTATTCCCCGCCGAAAGGGAAAGATCAAAGATCCACGGAATACTCGGTACCAAACTCCGCCACCAATCCTCCTCAACCAGCAATTTCAATATGTCGATGGCCTACAGCGACGTTTCAGAGTTTTTTCGAACTTGCAGCATTCGGGACCTTCAATGGTTTGCAAGTGCCAGTACGGAATATTTCACCAGTCTTAGAGAAAGCAACGTCGATGCATCAGCGTTCACGCCCAAGAAGTTCATCATCAATCGGGATGAACGTACGATTCCATTCCCGGAGGCAGGTTCAGGTAGCCACTTCGTCTTAGATGCTTTCGGTGCATTTGTTACCTGCCTTCTCAGCTCCGCTTCATGGGACAGCGATGTTCAAGTCGCAAAACAAAGTCAGATTCGCTGCCGAAACACAACACTAATTGCCCTTGACCTGATCTACAATAAACTTGCAGAAGACAAGTTGACGGCAAAATGGGTTCCAATCGCACAGAAGCACCAGTCTGGTATTCTCACCAGCCGAACACAAGTGGTGTCAGACTTCATATCTCACAGGACCAGTAAGATTGATATTGATTCTAACATCAGCTCGACGATTCATACCAGGCCACCATTGACCACAAGCAATACAACAAAACCGAAGGAGCCAGTTACTCTTGTCATGCCATGCGCGGGTCGGTCATCGCGATTTCCAGGCCACAAGCCCAAATGGCTCCTCACCCAGCCGAACGGACGGCTCATGCTTGTCGACGCTATTGGAGGCCTGGACCTCGAAAACGTCACACGTGTTATCGTTGGAGTTCTTCAAGAGCATGTCAGCCTACATTGCGGAGGAGAACCAGAAGCTATTCTCGCTGCCTTCGCAGACGGACCGCCACACCTGCGAAATATCGAAATCGTCCTCGTAGTTATCGAGAAAGAGACAATTGACCAAGTCCAAACCATTGAAAGAATCCTGGAGGCGGCGTCTGTCACTGGACCAATCTTTCTCAAAGATTGCGATAACCAGTTTGTCTGTCCTGTCCAACCAACGAACGGCGTTGCTACTCTCGAGATCACGAAAGACGTTCTCTCCCTCTCTATTCCAGCTGGGAAATCCTACGTCTCGCTCACGCCCTCGGGAGTCATCACCAACATCGTTGAGAAAGTCATTCTCGGCAACACGTTCTGTGTCGGTGGATACTCCTTCGCCTCAGTCGAGGCCTTCAAAACACACACTCAGCAATGCCGCGAGTACCGAGAACTCACCTGTTCTGCGAATACCGAATTAGCAGTCTCAGATATTATCTGGCTTCAAATGCTCACGACGTCCGAACCCTTCGTTTCGATACCAGTCAGCGGATATGAAGACTGGGGTACGCTCTCCGCCTGGCTTGACTACACGCGAAGTTTCAAAACGCTGTTCTGTGATGTTGATGGGACGTTGATCAAGAACTCGGGGCAGTACTTTGTGCCGAGATGGGGTACGCAGCCGCCCTTGGAGGATAACGTTGCTTATTTGAAGAAGTCGCATAAGGGAGGGAGGACCCAGATCATCTTGACCACTACGAGACCCGAAGCTTTTAGAGAGTTGACGGAGAAGCAATTGAAGGAGGCTGGAATACCTTACGATAAATTGGTGTTGGGACTTTGGCATGGGCAGAGGGTTGTGATTAATGATTATGCGAAGACAAATCCATTTCCAAGCGCGGTGGCGGTGAACTTAAAGAGGAATGCTGATGATCTGAGGGAGCATTTGGAATACTAGATAGGGGGATATTGTGCTTCGCGCACTTTTCACCACTCAATGTTGGTATTTTACTTCTCTGTTGGAAACTGATAAAGACTCAACTCGATGACTAATTCATGATTTCTAATGCGATATTTGATGCAACTGCCAGCGACTGGGACGAGGAGTCCTCTTTGAATATTCAGCAAGTGTAATGTTAAACTGCATTTTGCTTACACCAAAGAGCTTCGCAGTGTCAAAACTACATCGGGAATGTGAATGCTTAAAAAATCTCAACTCTTCGAAACATTTTCTTGCTCAATTCCTTCAAACCAACCGAACATTCTCACTTCAAGATTCAATAGACAGACCCACCAACCCAGCAAACCACACTCCCCAACCAGATACTCCCTCTTCATCCCTCTCCCGCTTCTCCCTCCCCCTCTTCGCATGAGCCTCCCACGCAACCTTTGACCCCCAATCCTCATACTCCCCAACACTAGCCCCGAAAAACAACTGCCCATCACAAACCAACTGCCACAGGACATCCAACACCTTCAAACTTCCCCTCATTCCACCTTCCTTCACATCCGCCCCAATATCAGTGCCTTGTATACTAGCTTTCAACTTCGTCGCCGCAGCGAGGAAGTCTTGCGCTGAAGTGAAGGACCACCCTCCGCAGCAGAATTGAGACGACACGAAGGAGCCGTAGGCAATATTGCTGATTATGTTGTCGTAACTGAAACTTACGTAGGATTTGTGCGTTGCGTCGATGAGATCGGGTCTTCCGTCCCATTTCGGGGTTTCGGATTCAGCAAGCGGTGACGGAGTGTGAGAGGGGATTTTGACGATTGAGCGGTAGGTGAGGTAGTTGCCGATGTCGATGCAGTGTGTGAAATCGTTGTCGGCGTCTTTGATGAAGATCGGTCCCGTGGTGGAGAGGCTGATGATGGTTGATGTTACGGTGTCGACTGCGTCGACTGTGGGATGTTTAGCGTAGTGGAAGTGGATGAGTAAGAGTGTTGAGGCGGGAAGAGAAGAGAAGAGGGATTCAAAATATGATTTGGTGCCGCAGTGCTGAAGTATTAACGATTCGAGGACTGCGATTACGATTGTACTCACGTTTCGGAAGTCGAGGGAGGAGATGCTGTCAACTATGAGGGGACGGCCAGATGACTGAGGGTTATTAGCAGGTACGCCGAGAGAAACTGGGAGGGAATATGATGCCCATACATTGAGAGCGAGCAGTTTAATTTGTCCATCTGCATAGAGCTCTCCCATATCAGGGCCTAAAGCTGGTACAATAACCGTGGTCTTCCTGTCTTTGTCATCAAAGATATTTTCTCCTTCATTTGAGGACAAACTTCCAATTAAGATCAGCTCATCTTCCTCGACCTTCTCAGAAAGCAAGGCTATATCTTCAGATATCCTCTGTAAACCCTCCATGATACACTGTTTCTCAACCGAAGTGGTCATATACGGCAGTATTCTGGCAAGACAGAAGAACTCAAACAGAGGCACAACATCCCAGAATGCGTATCTGTAATACGCGCTGTATATTCGATCATAGAAGACACCGAGAGTTGTGACAGAGCGGGCGAGTCCCTTGTCTGGGACGTGGATTTGAGTCAAAAACCAGTGGTGACGGCAATCCTGGAGCAGTTTCGCTATGTCTTGTAGGGGCGATTCCTGATATTTTGTTAGCTACGGATTTCAAGACAACGGCTGGTTCTTACCAAAAACGAATCCAAGAAATCAAACACACATAGTTCGCGATTGATGGGATCCACGAGCATGTTTTGGAAAGTCAGATCACCGTGACAAGTTCCAACAGGCACTGGAATTTCAGGCTGAGCAGCAAAATGCTCAAGAATCTGATCAAATTGCTCCATTATGAGCTTGATCTCTTCCTCACTCAAAAGTGCTGACTTTGGCAGGGCTTCCTGGATGCTCTTTACCTTGGAGTAAAAGCCTGGTAGGACGTCCTTCAAGGGTGTTGTCGTGCACTGCGTCAACTCGTAATCCACAATCGAGATCGCACTCTCTATCAACCATTCGTGAATTGACTTATCATGCTCTAGCACGATATGGCAGACATCGTGGAAAGGTATATATTCCATATCCACCACAATATTACCCACGACACCTCCCGCTTTGGCTGTCTTGATGCCGTAGATTTCTGGTGTACTGATTGTAGTATTCATGAGGTTCTTTCGACATATCGCTGAAAAGATGATTTGTTTTCTGATCTGCTTTAGAAGGCGCGATCCGTCCTGCTTCCCGCCGGCGAATGCTTGCTTGCGGACTGCCCATTTGTTCGAGGTCAATCTTCTGAGAGTTGCATCATTGACATATTGCCGAGGTGAGTTAGACTGCAAGAATTGTTGTGAAGGGCGGCGAAGGTCTGTGATCGGCTTATATGCAAGTACAGGTCTTCGGAGAGCTTTTTGGACTTGAGCGGTCCGCGATCCAGACAAAGAGTGCAAACTATCACTCATGAGATTCGGCGAAAATGATCGTGCGTCATCGAGTACTTGTTGCATATCATTGACATCCAGTGCTACAAAGTATGAGTAGGAAGTCCAATTTTGCAAGTGAGCTCAGGAGAGTTGGCATACAGGAAGAACGGTCGAGCAAAGCATCGACTGGAACTAGAGTTTCGCAGTCCAAAACACTAACTATCTTGACTTCACAGTCTGATTTCCCAAGACCTTTTAAAGTAGGAACATGAGCATTTGACTGCTCATTTGCTGCGCTACCACTTAGGTGATGCGCTCGACGGGTGATAGAGACCGTCCTTCGTCGGTGAGGTGATGTATGCGGCTCCATGTTAGATGGTGGAGAATGAGTAAGTAATTACAGTAGAGATTTGGATCGGAAGGCGATTTCATAAAGCATTTCTTAATAGAGCTGCAGCACAGAAAATCATCTGAAAGGGAGGGATATCGTCTGCAAGTGCCCTTTTCTTGTGCTGGAAATGGCGGAAGTAAGGGTATGCGAAATCAGTCCCTGGCCGCGCTTAAGCTCCAGTGAAAAGGGGAAGTAGAAGAAGGGGTCACTGCAGTATCACAACATTGAACCAATTACAGTACCGACACTAACGAGGTGTGATACTTGCAAGCCATTCGGCAAGTATGCCGTTGCCAGGGGCTCCAATCAAATTCTAGATGCTGATCCTTTCGAGACAAACACATTCCTATTAATGCGCCACGAGCCCACTCATGTCGGAAGACTCAGTTTGTTCATTCTATTCTCGAGGACTTATTTTCACCTCCATTTGTCCATAGTCCAGTGTGCGGTTCCCCAACAAAGATGCAGATTCCACAATTCCCAGAATCATGGCAGATTGGCTTGCAGAGTGCAGCATACTTGTCGGCACTATGTTTAGTCGCCATTGTAAGTTGATCACGGTTTGCTAGAATGGACTTTGAATACCAAGACTGACTGAGAGAAATTGTAGCAAGTCGGTATCGGGATTATCATGAAATCCTCTCAAACAGGGGGGAAATACACATTCTCATCTTCCGGTTTGGTCATCATATCTGAATTCCTGAAAATGATTCTCTCTGCCTCACTCCTACTCCGACATTGCATGAAACAGCTTCGAAATCGTGCAGAAGAGTCAGGCCCTGGATACGCGTTTTTGATTCCTCTCACCCCGTCACCGAGGTCGAGTTCGCCCGATGAGTTGATTGGATTGAAAAGCATCGAAGAAGAGGAAGAAGAGGAGGAGAAAGCTTCGGAAGAAACACTGCGAGAGGATGTTGAACTCGGCTACGATATTCCAGTTCCTAAAACGAACCTTTTCGTTTCGTGGGTTGGGGCTCTCTGTGAAGTGTCTGTGGAGACGAGATACGGATTTGCCAACTTGGCGTTGCTGTATTGCCTGATCAACAACACTGTATGAATGCCAACCTCCATTTCAACGGCATGAGTTAATGAATATGGTTATATAGATCTTCGTTTCGTACAAACTTGCGGATCCTGGGACCATTGCTCTAACAAGATCTGGCGTCATCTTCATCACAGCATTCGTCATGGTGACGGCACTCCGAAGCAAAATCTCCACAGTCCAGTGGGTAGCAATCGTGATACAGGTAGGTGTCAAGGAAAAGCTTTCGAGACATCTTTGCTAATAAATCTGTTTTAGCTGTGTGGTCTCATTACGACCCAATACCGTCCAGAAGTGGGTAGCTCATACCCGTACTCCACATACATTGTGTTACTGTCCCAGGTTTTCGTCAGCTCAGTTGCTGGAGTATACAATCAGTCTCTGTTAAAGGGTGACTCTGCATCATTGCATGCGCAAAATACGATGCTGTATGCTTTCGGCGTTGTCATCAACGCCATGATCCATACTACCATCCGAATCGTCAAGCCTGAAGAACCAAGTCTGTTTGCTGGATACACTAACCTTCCTTCATACCTTGTCATACTCAGTAACGTCTTTATTGGACTCGCAATTACTGCTGTTTATAAATGTAGGTTTTCTCTTTGTGTCATTATTGGTTCACCGTTTTGATTTCTGACTGCGCTAGATGCGGATGCCGTGATCAAATGTTTGGCTACAGCGGTTGCAACAGGAATACTTCTCTTCCTTTCCCCCGCAATCTCTGGGACTTCAATGACTCCACTTACGGTTCCAGGAGGGTTGATAGTTTTCATCTCATCGTGGTTATACGTCACTTCTCCTGCGGTGAAGAGCCCAGATGAGGAGGTTCCAAAGCCGACTTTGGGGGCAGGAATCTCAAAATACTTCCCGTGCATACCAGCAAGTCGCCTCAAACTTCGCCTGCCACTGCACTTGCTAACCGCAGTACCAGTCAATAAAATTCATTATCCTCCCTCTCGCAACAATAACCACAATCCTAATCATCACCCTACTCGAGACCGTATCTTTTTCAGACCATATTTCCAAACCTACCTCGCCAAACACATCCATCATCCACTCCCCCTTCAACACCACATTGGGCTTCATGAAATGGAACCACCACCTGCCCGAACGCATCCCTTTGATACAGAAATACGAACCTTTCTTCCACACAGTACACTACAGCATGCCTCTCCCCGACGAGAAAGACTCGGAACTGCACAATCTGACCCATGACGCGTGGCAGAATCCGCTGGTGAACTATGCGCAGATAGCCAGAACCATGCAGTTTATATTGGACCAGCCGGCAAAGTCTTCTGCTAATGAGATTACCGGGCTGTTGTTTCTCCATTTGTAAGCTCCGCCGATATTGAAAATGATCTGATATAGGAAGGGGATGCTGACAAATGATAATAACAGCGATGCTTGGATCGATCCCCTCTCCTTCGCCACCGAAGATTTCTCCAAGATCTGGATAGCATACACGCAAGCCTACGGGGGCCCACAATACATCTGCGGCACCTCACGCGCCCAATTCGGCGGCTGGATCGGACTCAACGCCGACCGGAACTGGCACTACCCCCTCCTCTCCGCACAAGCAGATCTTGCGTCCGCAAACACGAGCTACATCTTCAATAAAGATGAGTGGTGCATTGGCTGGTCTGATATTTATTATATCCCGAGAGAGTACTTTGCGGATTATGTGTATCTGGCTGCGTTTTATGGTGCACAAAATGCGTTTCATGAGCTGGTTATTCCGACGATTATGCGGATTATTGATCAAACGAGAAGAGAAAAAGACTTCAGCAGCATTATTAACTATTTGGGCCACTGTTTTGGCGGGTGCTGCGCGCCGGGTGCTGATATGAATCAACTTATGAGCCATCGATGCGGTCATAAACTTGATTATTTGGGCAATTGGGATGTCATAAATGCGCACTATGATCGGCTGGATAAAGAGGCTGAGAGGTTGGGGACGGAAGCGGAGGAGAGGGAGACGGTAAGGTGGGGGAACTTCTCAGCTTTTGGGAAGAGTTTGAAAGAGGGGAGAGGAGGAAGTTTGCGGAGATGGTGGTTAGGCCCCCGCCGAATCATTGGAGGTGGGATCAGATTAATTTTGCGTTTAATGAGACTGGGTTGGAACCACCTCCTGCCGCTGGGGCAGATAAGGAAGGGAACGAGAGAGAGGCGAAATTGGAGGAGAGGAGTGTTGTTGATGGATCTGAAGGGGCAGAGTACTCGAAGGAATGGCTTGCGAGGTACGGTTGATGGACAGCGAGTTGGGTGTATGAATACTGTTCGACTTTCAGCTTGATCTCATCTAAGTATATTAAGCAAGCCGAATCATGATAGATGATGAAGATTGACAAGGTTCAAATATAGAAAGTCCTCGAGCCTACTTACTGCCTCATGATATTGTACCAAGTCTGCATAGCTGCTCTGACATGATGTGAGAATGCACAAGCGCAAGTCGTCTAACGACATGGCAGAGGCTTCTCATTCCCCCGAACAAGATGAGCTGTGGACAGTCTTTGGGTTTGACATGTGGCAATACTGCTCGCTGTGAAAGCAGGGAGTAGAATTGTAACGCTGAAGATATGCCCCTTGGCACTTTAGGAGAGTTCTGCAAAGAAAATTCAACTGGGTACTCTAATAGCTGTTGGCCTGGCTCTGACTTATCTCTTCAAAACTTTCCGATAAACGGGCGGAAAGGAACGTGGTATATCATGCCAAAGATCGTCGTTGAACCAAAACGCCAGGGAGCAATGCCGCTAAATCGACGCAAGAAATCCAAGACATTAAATCACGAAACTCCAGAACCCATTTTTGTACTCCACGCCTCATCGGCGCCTTCATCCTTCCCAGCAGCCCCGACAATAAACTCCAAAACCTTGCTCATCCGCTCATTAAGAATCCCTGCTCTTCCCATGGTTTCAGTTGGCGTGATGCCTCTAGCTTGTAAGCCGGCGCATTTTGCTCTCCAGGCTTTCTCCTCTCTTTGCTTGAGAGCACGATCAACCCTCACCGGCACCGCCAAGGTAACCCTCACAAGATGAATCGTAAGTCTTGCCCTCCCCACAACATCAAAATATCCTAACCCCATCAACCGTTTCTGCACCCGATGTATCCGTCCCAACTCAATGTATACCAAAAGCGCATATGTCCTCGTCGTTAGCACCAATTCGCGTATTCGAATGAACGAGCGTTCGACATTGATGACTACTTCTTCGCTGACAAGGTGGGGATACTGTGCGTGTAGTGATTCTAGCCATCGTCGTACGATCACGAAGTCTCCGGTCATAAACTCGTGCAGGATGGCTTCGACAGCGCTGCGGAAGGTATGCTCGCCACCGAGGAAGGTGGTTTTGTCTGGTAATTGGGAAGAGGTTGGTTTAGATGCTCGGTCATAGGTTCGTCGGGTGCTGGGAGATTTGAGGATATCGAATGCGAATCCGAGTCTCTGGAAAGCACTGCGAGGTAATTAGTCGCGAGAATCGAGAGGATATGGGCGAAGGAGGCTGACCTGGTGGACAATGGATGAAAAGGAGGTTTATCAGGGTGGCATATTTTTGATCTTTCGAGATAACATCGTCGCAATTCCGCTGCAGAAGCATTCCTCGCAGCGCCCAAAATTTTATACAGCTACTCGAAATTAGCTTGTGATTGCGCATACGGAGGATTGGGATTGTTCGTACATCTTCTTCTTCCAGAACGTCTGTGGTGTTGTCAGTACTACTCATCTGATGTCACATGTCAGACGAAACCCACGCACCTTGGATTATGTCATCTTTCTGTTCGATGAAGGAGCCCTCTGTCTGATTCACGTCATCGGACATGGCGATACGATAGAGGCATTAGAAAGGGCAAGTGCGAGGAGAAGAAAAGAACATAGTGAGGGTATAATACAAATAAGGAGCGTGGGAGGACCCTCGGTGGAAAGTGAAGGGGCGAAATGCGCCGCTGGTGTTTTCACATGCGACCAAATTCCCAGGAAATGCGCCCTTGACACGTGAAATCAGGGGTCCCCCACGCTATTAGTCAGCCTCGGAGACCTCCGAACTGACATCACATTTTAGAGAACCTTGTTGACATCGAGAAAGTCAACACATCAAAGACCAAGCTCACCACTTCGGAGCTATCTCACGATCACCGAGCATGAAAGTGCGATAACATCCAGTGCTTTGCCATCATGGCAGAACAACAAGATGGCAGTCCGCGCCGTGGGCGGTCACCTGCGCCCATTGACACGTCGGGCGGCCAGCACATCCACTTCGAGAGCCCAAGCATAACTGGCCGGTCATCCATCGGGAACGACTCGACAACGACATCTGCCATGACCTCGCCCCTGAGCATGGACTGCATGAATGTGGAAACAGAAGATCAAAGCCTCCCGAAATTCCCACCTCTCCACCACAATCCTCCGAGTTCAGAGGGATCGAGACGTCCTCCTTCCACTGGAAACGATGTGGACGACGACGAGTGTACGGCGCGGCCGTTCCAAAGAACGAGGAGCCCTAATTCAGATATGAAGAGGAACAAGGGTGCGGAATATGAGAAAGTTGGGGATCAGGGCGTGTGCAAGATGCACAAGTTCTCATTGTACGAGACGGCAGTCAGATATTATATCGTTGGGGCAGATGTCATGGACAAGAAATTTCGGATCCTGAAGATTGATCGAGAGGCAGATGCTGGGAACTTGACCATTTCGGAGGACGAAATCGTTTACACCAAGAAGGAGATGAGCCAGCTGCTGAATGCTATTGACGATGGCAACAAGAGTACGGGTGGCATGAAGTTGAGATGCAGTACTTGGGGTCTGCTTGGCTTTATTCGGTTCACCGGATCGTATTATATGCTAGTCATCACGAAGAGGAGTCAGGTCGCTATGATTGGAGGACACTTTATTTACTCGGTGGATGGCACAGAGCTCGTTCCGTTGACCACAGGACCCAGCTCGCGGTTCAAGACATCGGATGCAAAAAATGCAGAGGAGGCTAGGTTCCTAGGGATCCTCAGCAATCTGGACTTGACCCGGTCTTTCTACTTCAGCTACTCTTACGATATTACACGGACTTTGCAACATAATATCATGACCGAGAGGGCTGCTCTCGCCCAAGGTTGCCCATATCCACATGACCAGGATTACAATTCGATGTTCGTATGGAACAGCTACCTTTTGCAACCTGCTAAGTCCGCCCTGAAGAATACATTTGACTGGTGCTTGCCGGTCATCCACGGATATATTGATCAAGCGGCTCTCTCAATTTATGGACGCACCGTATACCTGACGATCATTGCCAGACGGTCCAGATACTTTGCAGGTGCTCGTTTCTTGAAGCGTGGTGCGAATGATTTAGGTTACGTTGCAAATGATGTCGAAACTGAGCAGATTGTCTCAGAAGTACTCACAACCTCTTTCCATGCCCCAGGCCCGAAACTGTTCGCAAGTCCGAATTATACATCATATGTCCAGCATCGAGGCAGTATTCCTCTGTATTGGACCCAGGATAACACTGGTGTCACTCCTAAGCCACCGATCGAGTTGAATCTGGTTGACCCATTCTATGGAGCTGCTGCTCTACACTTCGATAACTTGTTTGAGAGGTATGGAGCTCCAGTGTATGTCCTCAACTTGGTGAAATCACGAGAACGAACACCAAGAGAATCGAAACTGTTACATGAATTTACAAATGCGATCAACTATCTCAATCAATTTCTTCCAAAAGAGAAAAAAATCATCCACAAAGCATGGGATATGAGTCGTGCGTCGAAAAGTCGAGATCAGGATGTCATTGGCACTCTTGAAAACATCGCCGAGGAGGTTGTCACTACCACCGGCTTCTTTCAAAACGGAGATGGAAGGACGACCATGCCGAGAGTCCAAAATGGAATTGCAAGAACAAATTGTATCGACTGCCTCGACAGAACAAATGCCGCTCAATTTGTTATCGGCAAACGAGCACTCGGCCACCAACTTCATGCACTGGGAATAATTGGCGATACCTCAATTGCCTACGACACCGACGCCGTCAATCTCTTCACACACATGTACCATGATCATGGCGACACGATTGCCGTCCAATACGGCGGTTCTCAACTCGTCAACACAATGGAAACATACCGCAAGATCAACCAATGGACATCCCACTCCCGCGACATGGTCGAGTCCTTCAAGCGCTACTACAACAACTCCTTCCTCGACGGCCAACGCCAAGAAGCCTATAATCTCTTCCTCGGAAACTACATCTTCGCGCAAGGCCAGCCCATGCTCTGGGACCTGGCAACAGACTACTACCTCCACCACGCTGACCCGCGCGCCTGGTCCAACAAAGTCCGCCGCAGCTATATAAATTGGTACACTCCTTCCTTCCTCGAGAAACGCGTGCTGCCTAAATACGTCGACCCCCTCGGTGTAACAGCCAACAAACCACTCGGGTACTTCGACGATTACTGGCTTGAATACTACAAACCTCTCGCTGTCTCCTCTCTTCTCAAGATCTTCTCATACATGGGCAAAATGAACTCAACGCTGAGATACATCCCCTTCCGCTCCACGCAAGAAGGCCGCTACGACCTCTCCCCCTTCAAAGTCCGCACCGAAGCCGACCAAGACGTGCCCGATAAGAAGAAAGCCAAGAAAGGCGTAACGATTGTGGATCCCTCTGAAGAACAGCAGCTTGCCGAAGCAGGCGAAGATGACTCACTTTCCATCAAGTCTGGTACCACGGTCACCACGAAACGTATAAGTATTCAAAGGTGGTTGCAGCCTATTCAGGAGAAGGAGAAAGCAGAGCAGGGGCAGGTGCATGGCATTATGAAAGGAAGTGGAGTGGGAGGTGAGGAGAAGAAACAGAAAGAGAAGTTGACGCCATTGGATAAGAGTAAGGCTGCGCAGTGGACGTTTACACAGGTTGTTAATGAGAGCTTGAATCCGTCTGTGAGTGTGCAGGAGCAGGATGATTATTCGCGTTATGTGAGCCACCCACTCACCTTGCCTTTGGTTGTATCAACTGAACTACCAACGGAAATCAATAACGAATATCTGGAGTATGTTAATGGGAGTTGGAAAGATATTGGGATTGTCACTGGTATGGAGTTAGATGCAGGCTTGGGAGGGGATGGTAAGGGTGGGGCGGGGTTAGGAGGGGGGATAGGAATCAAGGAAGAGGATCTGGCTGAGTACAGGGATTTTCTCACCGTGGCCGAGAATCCCTTGACGGTTATGGAAGAGGATGGCGTGAAGAAGCGGTATAAGGCGTATAGGAAGTGGTTGCTGGGCAAGAGTCTGTTTAAGCAGCAGCCTATTGACTGAGCTTACTTTCTCCTTTAGACGACATGATACCACGAATTATGAAAGAGGTTTATGACATGAGATCTATTATTTGCTACGCGTGGTACCATTTATGCCGAAAACGTCTTCCACTAACTTCTGATCAACAGCAAGCAGAGGAGCAAGTTCGGTCTGCATATCGACCTCCCCTTCGACAGCTTTAACTAGTAATCGTCCTGCCACCGCAATCTGTTTCCTCACATTGCCCAGAGTATTCTCGTCTACCTCTTCACAGTCCTCACACTGCTTTCCTTCCTCCGCCCCATCACCCTTTTCCTGCATTTCCTGAGAAACACTCTTCCAGCACACGACGACAGATTTAACGACCTCATTCCTATGCCCCTCTTCTTGCATCCTCGGCCAGCAGTTCAAGATGACAACTTGGAGCGTCTTGACAGCTTGTAAAAGGAGATGCTCGTGTGAAGTGGCTAAAAATCTCAATCAGCGTTCCAAGTTTGATGGGTAAATTTGGAACTGAAGAGTGGCTTCAGGGTAAATTATCTTTCTTGGGGAAATGGTGGCCTGTGTAAAGAGAAAGAGACACACCGAATGAATCGCAGAGAGCGGTGGAAAGAATGGGGAGGATGTCTTTGAGATGCTTGACGGAGGGAATACCCATCCTGGCAACTATATTACCCATTTCCTCGACGAGGTGCGAGACGATATCGGGGTATGATGAGGCATAGGAATAGCCAGCGAAGATGCCCTGTCTCATAATTTTGTCAAGGAATTTCAGGCGCTCTTTCTTCTTCCTCTCTTTCTCGACTTGCTCTTTCTCTTTCTCGTTCGAGGTTGAGATGGAAATGAAGGCCGAAGAGACACGAAGCGCAGAAGTAGAGTGCTGTGGGGCTGGATACCGCGCATCACACAAAACATACAAAGCTCCATAAGCAGAGGGCAGTATTTCGAGACTCTCACCCAGAGGAGTGAGACTTGGGAGCCAACTTAAAGACGGCATGATCGCTTCTTCAAATACAGAGTCCAGGCCAGACTGGATGAGAATTTTGTGGGGAAGTTTGGGGAGGAATAAGGAGGTAATGGCGAGGCCCCGAGAGCGGATGTGGGTCGAATTGTCGTCAAGGAGGGTGAGTAGGGGTGGTATCAGGAGGGACCAGTGTTGTTTTATGATCTCCTCCTGTCGTTCATTGCAGCTTCAGTAAGTCGTTTGGTAGGGCACGAGGGAGGATGGGAAGGGAGGGGACATACGGAAGCATTCTCGACGCAAAATTCGAGAAGAGCAAGGGAATACGGAGCCTCGTATTTCCATGGCTTTCTTGTCTGTTCAGCGGTGAAATCGTGGTGTTTCGGTGGTATAGAGCTGGGCATCGCTTTCCTGCCACTTGAAGTCACGGTGCTGGGACGGGATTTCGAGAATAAGGGACGGATGACAGATTGCAGGAGGTAGGCGACGAGAAAGCAGGCGGAGTGCGTTTGTGAGGTGTGCTGGGAGAGGAAGCTGTGTGCTTGAGTGCGTGCGAGGGTGGTGGTCCAGGGGTCTGAGCCGTTTGTGAAGGCGAGGGCTGAGAGGAGGATGCCATTGTCTATTGTTGAGGATGGGATGTGGGAGGTTGGCGAGGGATTGATTGTGTACAAGAGGTTGAGAGAGCGCAGACCCAGAGTGCCGATTTGTTTGGCAAGGAAGCCGGAGTGTATTCGCTTTGAGGAGAGGGCTGGGCTGTCTTAGCGTGGCTTGGCTTGAGTGAGTAGGGGCATGAGAAAGGGCGAACTCAGGTCTCCATCTTTGTTGAGGACAAACGCTTCATCTGGGAGAATGACTTTTGAGAGCCAGAGGGAGAGATTGCTAATGGATGCTGCGTCTGACGATGACCTGGTGAGTCGGCTGGACGAGCTTAGGCTGGATGCGAGGATGAGGACGGTTGCTAGCTTGTCCTAGATGGGAATGTCAGCATTTGTTTGTTCGACAGAGTATTCTCGGAAATCAGAGCTCGCCTCTTTACTCTGCTTCTCACTGTCAAGTGCCAACCTTTCGTACAACTGCAAGAGCGAATATTTTTCAGGAAAGCCTAGGCACGTGAGCGATTCCCTGTCAGAGGGAGAAGGGGCTTACATTGCGATGGGAGGTTCAAGTTGTCTTCAGCATTGATGGGAAGACTCGATATGAGATCCTTGGCCGCTTTTCGCGCTGCTGCGAACATTCTTGCTGATATATCGATGGATGGATTGATGAAAGAGATGATTTTTTGAGGTTCGGCAAATTTATCGACATTCGCCTAGTTTGTTGGGCTCTACCCCCTCCCCTATTCACGAACATGCGCAGCCTGATTGATGGTCACCATTTCTGGCTTCGACTTGGGGTCAACATTTGGGAAAGTGATGTCATGGCAGGATAGAAATAGAAGTTTCATGATTTATTGCCACACACAAATTAAAAAGGCTGAGGGTGGATGTCATATATTCGTTCCATCCGCTCCATGGGCCTTTGGCTAATTATTATTGGGTATCTTCAACTCTTCACTTCGCTTTTTCACTTGCTCGATAGCGCCCGCTGCATCCTCCACACCAGGATTTCGAAGCTGCCACTCCATGCACACGTCTAACGCAGGCTTCATCCACGGACCAGGCTTCACTCCACCAAGTGCTTGTGACAACTCAGTCCCAGAAAGGATGAGTTTCAGAGCTGGCGCATCCATCAAATCCATGGCCTCCAAATGATCGATGAAGCATTGCCACTCGCCGAAGAGCTCCTTGTAATATCCTCGAACAAACTTGGAGGGACATTTTGAATTCATGGCTTCGACGAGAAGAGCAAACAGCACTTGAAGTCTCCAATGTCCACCTTGAGAGTTCCATCTCCGGATTGTCATACCCACCGTATCTCGTTCGCTGATGTACGGTTTGTTTGCTTTAATGGCATATTTTAAGTCGGTAATCTCTTGAACATGTTTGAAAGCGCCGCTGACAACGTTGCAGATCTTGTTATCCGCCTTGATTCCTTCCCTAGCCACCATGCCGCCAAGAGGTAAGTGTGGTTTGCCCTTCTGCGTGACGGGAAGCGTTTGGGGAACGGACGAAAAGGGGACCAGAGCGACTAGTATCCATGCCAAATATTTTGCGTCTTCTGATCGTACCAAAGATTGATAGATACATCCAGGCGTTGAGTTGGATGTCAGGTTTTCGAGGCAGTCGTAAGCAAGGTTCCAATCTGCAGTTTCGGGCGAAGGACATTCTTGAATGGTAGGATCCGTGAAAATGGTTGAGTAGAGGCCAAGACTGTCAATGAACTGGAGAGACCTTCGAGGATTTTTGCCTGAATCAATCAGCCTATGGTCACCTCAAATTCGGAGTTCACCAACCTTTCAACATCTTTTCCAATTCAACTCCCACTCTTTCTCTGCTGATCTTCAATTTAAGAGCTTTCATAACCGCCGGATCACTCATATAAGCCTCAGACTTGGTATCAATCGTGAAGTTAAGCCGACTTGCAAACCTGATCAACCTCAAAACGCGCAAGGGGTCATCCATGAAGGTTGTCTTTGGATCGAGAGGAGTTTTGATGAGCTTGGCCTTCAGATCTTCCAAACCGCCAGTGAAATCTTCAACCTGGTCACGGTGGAGGTTGTAGAATAGAGCATTGATAGTCGCATCCCGTCTCAACGCATCTTCCTCCGCAGTGCCAAACTCCATTTGTGGGTTCCGGCTATCCTCTGAATACGTCTCCTTCCTCAGGTTGACAAAGTCAACGTCGAAGCCAAAGATCCTGGTAGTGGCTGTCTCTAGATGCTTCGATTTTTCCGGATTTGCAAGAATCTTGTGAAGATTGCGGATATCGGTAGCTTGCAAAGAATGCTTCTTCAGATTATCCTCATCCTTGAGATATTCTTGCATCTTGGTGCTGAAAGCGTAGCCAGTCATGGCGTTGATTGCGGTGTCAATATCATGGCTCTCGATATTCAGGAGCTTGTCTCGAACCCACCCTCCGGCAAATCGTACCTCGAGCTTCTCTTTGATCTCCTTTGACTCGTCTATGTAGCATGCAACGTCCAGCAACAGCCGCCGCAGCTGGCTCTCACGTGGCGTGAGCTGGATGGGCATGGTAGCCATCTCTCTTGATCTCTTCAACTGCACTGGCTCCTCAGATACAGAGCGCCTTCGTTTCATGGGATAACATGAAGTAAATGCTCGAAGGGTGGTGACTCCTGCAGTGACTCGACAGATTCTGAATAGGGTCAGGGCGAAGGCTGTGTTGGAGAGTAGCGTCATGAGCTCAGGAGGATCCTGGGGAACGCGCGATTCAACGGCCGCTTAAGTCCCAGTGTCATTTGTAGTGGCTCCAGAAGCCTTGAATGTTGTGGAAGGTCAAGAACAAAGGAGATGTAAACAAAAGGATGGCATTTAAATTTTGGGTCACGTGGTGATAATCGGCCAGCAAGCTCCCGCTCTGGTTGTCTCGAAATATATTCTTTGCGCCACGCACCCCCGAACATGAACACCAAACGGAACGGCTCTAGAAGCATTGCTTAAGAACACATGTCGGCTTAAAGCACATGCTGAGAATCGCCGATCCGAAAAAGCGTCCAGTGTCCCAGATCCAGTGGGCTCTACCAGGCCAGATCTTGGCTCCAGCCGCCGACCTGCATTCTCCCAAGCAGACCTGATTGCAACAACTCGCATGTTGCCGCGCAGGTTTCCGGCCACTGAGCTACACAACACCCCTCTATCCCCGCGGAAGATCAATCGTTGATCTTCATGACACCTCTCAGCAATGCGTCCGCCTTCGAGCCTGCCAACCCCCCGGGCTCCTCTTCATTGAGGCTGCCAAAGCTCCGAGGTTCCCTCGACACACAATCGATGGCATCCTCAGTATCCACGCTTCCGTATCGAAATTCCAATGCCTCTGTCTCGTCCCTGTTCGCATCGACCTCCACGCCCACGGGCTCTAGGTCCGTTTCACCAAGCGGAACCGGCACCCCTTCAAAAATGATCTCGGGCTCGGTATTTGGGGGATTTTCTGGGGATAGGAATCAACTTTCCCCAGCTGACAAGCCGGACGATCCCCGAAGCTTGATTGTGCAGGCGTTTGTTCCACACATCGCTGTCCATACCTCGGCCGATACGAAAGAGCTTGTGAAGGACAAGGGGTTTAATGGGGGACTGTGGGAGCTACTGCGGCCGTTTGGGGAACTAATACAAGGAAAAGTTACCGTGCGGGATAGTATAGGTGCTGGAAAGACATGGGAGGATTTCGCTGTTCGATTTGTGGAGCTTGGGGACGGTCTCGAGATCCCAGAAGCCGTGTCTAGCTCGCGGAAGAGTGCGGAAGGACGAATATTGGCAGCAAATGGCACCAAACCACCAACAGATTCTGTTCTCGCACAGCGGATGAGGACTGGCGGAGACATTGGCCCCATTGAGACCCTTGTGGATCGACATTTAAGCCACGCAGAGCAATTCCCAAGCATGAGCTCGGAGGAGTTCTTGAACTTCAAAGATACACAACTCAGGAGCCCTGATATACCTTCCCCGTTCTACACTCTATACCTGCGAAGGTTGCTGTCTGGATTACCTTTGGCCCCGCATGAGACCTTTTCTCATCCTGTGGCATGTGTGATTGCCATTAGCTCGCGGAATGCCAACCCAATCGAAACATTACGGAACCTGTACGACGAATCCAGCCGTGGGCCGAAACGGCTACCTTTATGGGTGAATAATGAGTATCTCCGGTACTATGTTCTTGTTCACGACGAAGAGCGAGACGATATCACCAAATCCATGACTCTGTTTGAGCAAATGAAACGACATTTTGGACTTCACTGCCATCTGCTAAGGCTACGAAGCAGCGAGTGTGTGGCAACAGATGATGATAGCATTCGATTACCACGTTGTGAGTGGCTGGCTGCTTCAGAAGAGCTCGCCGAGATCCAGACCCGAGAACTGCTGGAAGATATAGAGGATTCATATCCCTGCATCTACGAATCCGATACTACGGCCATCAAAACGTTCATACGCGAAATGGTTACCCAGTCTATCGTCCCTTCGATGGAAAGATGTGTTGCAACTTGGAACGACCAGGTAGCATCGCGGCGGCGAGGTATAAGTGGACGATTCATAAGTATGTCAAAGAAATGGGCGTTCGGAACCAGTTCACGGTCATCATCCAATGGGCCGACATCTTCGAACAGCAATTATGATGCATTACAAGGATTCTATCGACCAGATGCCCCTGAGGCGGTGATGCGAAAGTTAGCAGACTACGCTTTCATGCTACGAGATTGGAAACTGGCATATTCGACTTATGATCTCCTTCGAACGGATTTCAACAACGACAAGGCCTGGAAATATCATGCTGCCGCAAATGAGATGGCTGCAGTGAGCCAGCTGATGATGCCACAAGCAATCAGTTCAAGAGTTCGGTCGGAGACGATTGATCAGATGTTAGAGACTGCTTCGTACTCATATATCACTCGCTGCGGGGCCACCTACGGAGCGTTGCGTTCTCTGGCACTGGGAATGGAGCTCCTGAGACTCCGCGGCGGATCAGCAACAGAAGACGCCGCAAGATGGGGGACAAGGCTGTTAGAATACAAAGTCGTCGGCGTCGTCGGCGATGCTCTCTTCAAAGAACGAGTCTCCGCGTGCTATGCCTCCAAGAAAGGCGCAGGGTCCGAGCTCTGGGGGTCAAGAACAAGGAAATCCGCATTATGGAGTATACTGGCTGCTGATGCGTGGTTGACTCTCGGGAAAATCCAGCAATCGAAACAGCGTGTTGAGGAAGCGAATGGGAAATACTCGATACTGACGCATCAGGACAGCCTCTCGCATTTTGCGCATGCGAACGACTTTCTCGAAGCACTGCAAAGGGAAGTCCAGCTTGCCCTGTACCCAGAATCGGGCATCGAAGGGCCAGGACAAGTTGAAGATTTAATCGATACGTCGATAGGAGAAGAGAGCGAGGCCTTCGTGTCACGTCCCCATCGAAGGAGTCTAATGGGTCAGGTTGCACCGCTTGCAAATCTCGAGTCAGCGCCACTCCATGGGACGTTATTGGAAGACGAAGATGAGGCGCCGAGGACGGATCAGTTTGAGTGAGTGAGGTGGACTTCTCTGAATATAATACCATTTTTTGAGTTTGGTTGTGAGCGGACAGCTACAGGAAGGGAGCATTGGTTGGCGTTGGGTGTTTAGATGGCTGGGACTAATGTATACATAGCCGTGCATTTTGTGACCAGGCCCTTTCATCTGAATACAATAGAGATGCAAAATGCAAATCAGAATTCCTAAATCCCCCCTGAATTCACCCCTGAAATTTTCTGCACAACTTTGTGTTTTGTTATGAAGATTTAGAACGCGTCCCGATAAGCGCGATAAGAAAACATCATCGTCACATGAATCTAAACGAAAACAACAACACTACAACCGCCCTCTCCTATTCTACTCGACTTATGCTGTGGATATCCACCTCAAAATGAGCGAGATCCTCACTTACCTACAAAACAATGAGCCTCAATTTCGGAAGTTCGTTCCCCTCCTTTCCTTCTTCCCCCTCTTCCCTTGAACTTTCCTTCCCCGCCTTGACCCTGCTCCTGCTTCCCTGCCAATTACTTTACTTCTGGATTTTGAGTAGAGTCCTGATAGAAAGGAAATAGAAACCGCCTAGCATCCCTCTACTCCGACTTCTCCGTCCTCTCATCCACGAATCCCGACGGCTACACCGCGAACCTGCACGCCTGGCGCACCGCCTTATCCCACGCTGCGCTTGCGGGCGTTATTCCCTCCTCCTCCACCTCCACATCCTCCCAAAACTCCTCACATATACCGAGTCGACTCTCCTTCTCAATAGACACCAACTTAGCAAAGGAGTTAGAGAGCAAGGAATGGGGGAGACCGCTTGGCTTGGGGTCCGTGGTCAACGATGCGTTGGGGAAGAGGGAGTGGATACCCTATAAAGACTTTCTAGAGAGTAGTGAGAGCATATATTACAAGCGCTGGGTCAGGATCCCGGGGGCGGGGGAGGTCTTGCGGTGGGGGTTACGGCAGCTGGGTCTTAACTTCGGTTCAGGGGGGCTGATGTCAGGTCGTGTCGTTGTGTTAGAGAATTTAGAGACGGCGGGGAAGGAGGTTATGAAGAGATTCGAAGCGGGATCCAAAGGGAGAGTTGAGCGGATATACTCGCGATCTGCATGGAAAGCGGCATTTGGGACGGTGTTAGGGGGAAAAGAAATGGCGGATAGCGATGTGGAAGTTCTGTTGAGGTTTCTGGGTAGGGATAAAGGCGTTTTGGTTTACAACTCGAGTACGGTGAAGTTCTTGGCACAGAACGAGACACAAGGGGTCAGTCAGGAGGATGAGACGATCGCCTCCTTAAAATCTCTGATCCAGGATCTTGAGGCTCAAGTGAAAGGATTGGAGGCGAAGGTTGAGCAGCTGGGGGACACCGCGAAAGAGGCGGTTGGGAGAAAGAATAGATTGGGGGCACTAAGTGCGTTGAGGAGTAAGAAACTTGCGGAGAGTACACTTGGGAAGAGACAGGCTACCTTAGCGCAGCTCGAGGAGGTATTTGTGAAGATAGAGCAAGCGACTGATCAGGTTGAGCTTGTGAGGGTTATGGAGGCGAGTTCGAGGGTACTAGGGAGCCTAAATAAAGAGGTTGGGGGCGTGGAGAGGGTGGAGGGTGTTGTGGATAGACTGAGGGAGGAGATGGAGAAGACGGATGAGGTGGTACAGGTTGTTGGAGAATTTGGGAAGGAGGGGGTGGATGAGGGCGAGGTGGATGATGAGTTGGAAGTTATGGAGAGGGAGGAGAGGGAACGAAAAGAGGTATTGGAGAGGAAGGAGAGGGAGGCAAAGGAGAAGTGTGAGGCGGGGGAGACGAGGAGGAGGTTGGATGCTTTAGAGACAGTGGAGAGGGAGGCGAGGGAAAAGGAGAATGCTAGGAAACAGGCGGAGGTGAGCACGGACAAGGAGATTGATGATAGCACAATGGGGATGAAGCGGATGTCGTTGGACCCTCCTGATGCTGAGATGGCATAGGTTCTCCTTTTTGTTCATTTTGGAAGTCACTGAGACCACGGGTATATGCATGGCTCTGGAGTTCAGGTAATCATCGCATTGTCTCTGGTAGGCTATGGTTATATGGGTCTAATTGTCGTCATATCTGAAGCAATTCCCGAATATTGTGAGGATGGTGGTAGTTCTGAGCAATCCGCAGTGCTGTCCTCGAAGAATCTCCGCTGGGAGCTCTGTTTGGTGGGGGATTCTTCAACCCTGCTTTGCTGTGGTGGATCTGCGTCAATTGTCATGTCTGTGTCTCCAAGGGTTTCGACAGGCTCTTCAGGACCTTCCACCAGTGCTTCGATAGGTGCCGGTTTCACAGGACTCGGGCTACCAGTCAGATCCACCATATCTGACCCGGATTCTGTAGGCGTAGTCGGCTTGACGGCGGCCTTCTTACGAGCGTTTGCAATAAGCTGTCGAAACGTATCGCCATGCATCGTAGACCAAGCCTGCCCGTCGAAGTCCTTCTCTCGTATTTGAGCTCCGGAATCTTGTTTTGAAATTCCTACTCTACTCCCTTGAGTACGCTCCCATACATCCAATTCTCTCTTTAGCTCACCCTTACCCTTCGGTTTTGTGGCGTCACAGTTGGCATTCCATAGCGTCACCCACTCCGTGTATCTCTTCTCTAATTGCTGTCTCGTCCCTCCAGTCGATAGGCCGAGATCTGCTAGCTTCTTTCGGAGAATGTTGTCTTTCACCATCGAATAATGTAATTGAGGTAGTCTTTCGGGTCTTGGAATTGGCTTGTCTGGAGCACCAAAACTCGTCGCTTTACTCCGCGGTTTGGTTGGAAACTCGTCTTCACAGTTGCGGTCCAGATGTGTGTTGATCTTGTCCTCTTTCACAAACTTCTGGCAGACAGGGCATTGAACGAAGCCATCTTCTGCGAGCGAGTCAGATGGAGAACTCCATAAACTGGAATTTCTTACCAGGCACATAGTCATCATCATCCTCTGCCGAGTCGACAACCATTGTCATCTCTTTAGGCTTGTTCCTCCCACTCGATCTTGTCCTTCTTAATTTCCGTGGACTCTCATCCTCGCCTCCCTCCATCTCTCGGCTTCTCTTTGGCGATGGTGCTCTCACTACCTCCACAGGTTTATTCGCAAACTCCCAAACCTCAGGTCTCGCTTTCTTGAACGCCTCTACCAAATTTTCCATCGCGCCATTAAACCTCAACTTTAACTCTTGATCCTGCGCCCTGCATGCCGGACACCGCCCATCATTGTTAAGACATCGTCGTATGCAAAGTGAACAGAACGTATGCGCGCAAGAGGTGATCATAGGTGTGATATAGAAATCCTTGCAGACTTGACATCTCAAGGCTGAGTCGACGGAGGAGAGCAGAGGAAGTGGAGTTTTTAGCCAGTCTGTGGAGTCGGAGAGGTCAAATGCCTCATCTTTGGTAGGTTTGTTCATCGTGAGTGTAGTTGTCGTGGTGGTAGTGCGAGCCGCGGTCGCATCGAGTTTATGATGTTATGACTGAGAGGTGGAAAGTCGCGTAAAGTGGATTTCGCGTTCGAGAAAGTCGGCCTCGCGTCACCCGAATGTTCGTCCGAAAGACAACTTTTGTGAAGCCAGCACAATGGCAGACTACAAGACGTATTTAGCGTCATGTATCCTGACGGAGGATAAAGTGGTGTGTTTCTACCAAGAAAGGGACTCTTTGAAGTTCTAACGGAGCTGCTAGATCACCTATCGCCTACTCAGTCGCGCATTGAAGGTGCATGTCAATGCTGCAAAGGAGTAACTTCCAGCTCTGCCTTCTTGTAGATTCCTGCTAATTCAGGCGAGGATGCTCTACGACTTCTATCAGAAACAGAATGCGAAGAAACCGGGAACGATTCATGCGACATACCTTCTCAGTGGAACCAAGCGACCGGAAGACCTAATACCTCTGAATGGCGATGCAAAGAAGGATGGCGAGGACGATTATATGCAGAGCAGTCCATTTATGAACAGTTCAATGCCACAGCAAGAAGGTACAGGAGAAAGTTCGGTGTTGAGCATCACATTGGTTAGAGAAGAGGATTTGGAAGGTGAGGACATTCTCCTCAACTAAAGGTTATAGGTTATACTAAAGGGCTCTACAGATGTACGTGCTCAATATGAGCACATCTCTTCGATTCACATCTACAGTCTCGAGCCACATTCATTGAAGGTAAATCTCCCATGAAAGTCCATCAGCTAAGCTAACGATCCCAGGACCTCCAGGTCCTCTCAGACGCAACCCGCGAACTCCAACTTCTAACCGCAAACGAAGACCCCCTCGAAGCAGCCTCAAAATACGGCATTATAAGCAACAAAAACGTCAAGCGCCGCGCTGCCCGCCAACCACCCACTGCAGCCGCAGCCCCCGTCCCTGCAGCATCAACATCGAAAGCCCCTGTACCCGCACCAGCAGCAAAGCCCAAACCCGAGCCTAAAGCACAACCCTCAACCGCAAAAGAATTCTTCGGGAAAGGAAAAGAGAAGACCAAGACCACTACCACTAACACAGCGACTAGTAATCCCTCGAGCAAAGAGCCAACACCTGCTCCAGGCCCCGCTACACTTAAGAAAGAATCATCTAGCATCTTCAAATCATTCGCTAAGGCGAAGCCGAAGTTGAAGAGAGAAGGGACGGACAGCTCTGTAGTCGAAGATAGTCCCATGAGAGATGTAGATGATGACGACGAAGAGGAGACTTATGTCCCGCCGCCACAGCCGAGTAAGGAAATTGTGGATAGTGATCGGAAGGCAAGGAAAGAGAGAGAGGAGAAGTTGAGGCGGATGATGGAGGAGGATGACGATGACGAGGCGGAGGTTATGGAGGAGCCGAAAGCAAAAGAGATAGACGTTGAGAAGGAGAAGTCTGTCGAGCCAGAGAAGGAGGAGAAGAGTGTTGTTACTGGTGGGCGGAGGAGGGGACGCAGGAGAATCATGAAAAAGAAGACTGTTAAGGATGCAGAGGGATATTTGGGTATCTTCTCCGTTTTCATTCTACAAAAGTTCTGGGTACTGATAACAAACAGTGACGAAAGAAGAGCCAGTCTGGGAATCCTACTCTGAAGACGAAGCTCCTCCGCCACCCAAACCCAAAGTCTCAGCCCCTTCAACGGCCAAAGCCAAGAAATCAACTGCCAAAGCGGGACAAGGGAACATCATGTCTTTCTTTGGGAAGAAGTGATGCTTGTCATCTCCACTTGCGCTGAACTGGAGCGGAGAGTGATGAAATATGAAATTTAAGGGAGGGACCGTGTAAGAGGGAATGATGCATGGACGTGATGTATGATTATGAGCGATAATGAGCACAAGACTAGCACGGATAGCGAATTGAAGAAGGGTTTTTAGTCTCGAGGGAAAAGGTGAATCCTATTCCATATCTTCCATTGCACTTTGCGTCAAGGTTCCAAGAGTTCTCGTACATTAAGGATGTTCGAGGGCCGCAACCTCGAGTGAATCTCAGCTTGTGCTAGCTCTTTTGTTGCAGATCGCATCAATCTCCCAGGACTTCCTGGTACATTGAGGTTGTTTATGAATGTTGAAATCAGCTTAAATCAGGACTTGGCTTGCCTGTGTCATTTCCCATTAAGTAATCTGCCTTTCTGGGACCCTTTGTTGCACATCGTCTCAATGTTTCGAAAGTTCCTAATACAGTGAAAATGTAGAGTCCCAACATTCAAGTAAATTTCAAACTTGCTCAAGCTTGTTGGTTGCACATATTCCACCGCACAAAACAAAGAAAAGAGCGGCTTTTCATCCAATGAGTTGAGAAGAAAATTAGAGGTTATGCTACATATCCCAAGCTTTTTCTAGAAATACAGACGAAAGCTGGGTTCATTTGAAGATATGAGGAAGGTAAATTGTAAGTAGGGGGTTTTATCTGATAATATGGGATGACAGTGAGTATGGAGCGTGAGACACTTTATTGCACATCAACTCAATGTACAAGGTTGACCTAGTACAATGAGATTCCAGTCAGTGTCCAGTCTTCAGGTAGATTCCGGCACTAAACTCCATTTTTGTTACACATCGGCTCAATGTTCCAACATTGTCTGGAACAACGAGCCTTGTCCATTGTCTTCATTCATCTATTCATTCCTCATCTTATCTACCTATTCAACAACATAAGCATCCGCCCCCTCTCCAAAAATCAAATGGGGTTTCCTCTTCGCTATATCAAGGATCGTCTGCGCGAAGACGGAGTTTGCCCATGCAAACCAGCTGCGAGTATAATCATGAATCCGGTTCACATTGATTGATTCATGGACAAGTCCTAACGGCGAAACGGAGAGCACCAATTTAATGCAGTGGCTGATTTCCGTATCGTCGTCTGAGGTCATGGCTTGTAGGAGGAGAGACATTGGCCAGGCGTATTCGAAGCCGATGTGAGGACCTATTTCCATTAACTCCTCTCTCCCCCAAAGCAAATTGGAAGGGGAAATCATACCACCAATTCCAGTAAACGCCGACCCCTTAAGAAAATACGGATTGCCCTCCTTACTTAACAACATTTTCCTAGTATTCTGATACACCACATTATCTCTCTCCACAAAACCCATAATCGGGAGGGCTAGCAAACTAGGCACGTTCGCATCATCCATTAATATCTGCCCTCCATACCCGTCAACCTCGTACGCAAACACCCTCCCATATTTCTTATGCATCACCACGCCATGCTCCCAGATCCCATCCGTGATCGTCTGTGCCCTTTTATCGAGAAGCTGCGCTCGTGACACTTCTTTCGCTACTGCTAACATGTCGGCCGTTTTCTTCAGCTCAACGGCCATTTGCGCGTTTGCTGGGATGTAAAATCCTAGTATCGTTGCGTCGTCGCTGGGACGGAATGCAGACCTTATCAAGCCTGTGCCCCAATTCAACGGATTCCCTACCCCACCTAAAGGCAGCGTTTCCGTGCCCTGTGTCGTCTGTCGAGAAAAGGTATATGTATTTCGTTCAAACCTCCCGGTTTCGGGATCAAATGTGGATTGTGACTGTTGATCCAAAACTCCGAGGACTGTGTCGAGTGCCTTGTACCACCGCGGGGTAAGGAAGTCGAACGAGCCGGTGTGGTTGTAGAATGTATTTGCCAGCGCGAGGAAATGTGCTAGGGAGTCGAGCTCGTACTTACATTCGAAGACGAAGGAGGGTTCAAAGGCAGGATGGACAGAGTCCTCTTGGCCATTCTGGGTAGCTGGCAGCTTTGACGCTCGAGGGGGCTGGAAGGCGTTGCAGTACGGTGACTCGATCACATATTCTGCTTGTGTGTTGATGGCCCCGAGGATCAGGTTAAAGATCGCCTCGTCCTTCATTGCTAGTGGTTGGTATTGAAGCAGCTGGTTTGTGGAGTCGCGAAGCCATTCGGCGTTGATGTCCCCGGTTACCACGAACGATTGGGGGCCCTCCCATTTCCCTTCATCCCGTGTGGCACGCTTCAGCTCTGTGTGCTTCGACTTTTCCTTCCCGTCGACGTGCCACCGGACGGTTGTATCGAGCGTGTTTGGGAAGGCATTCTCAAAGAGGCGTGCTAGGTCCTTGTCTACCATCTTGCTTGTGACATCGTCGATAACCTTCTCCACAAGCGGCGATGTGAACGTTCGACAGCGGATTTCGGGTCGCTGGAATGGCAGCTGCATTTCTCCTTCTGAGAATGGTCGACTGGGGAAAGATTAGCTATGGCGCTGGCAGAGGGAATGGGACACATGCTGCATGAACATGGAGTATCTTTTGTAGTCCGGGCACGCTGCCTTGTACTTCT
Organism: Hyaloscypha finlandica; assembly: GCA_021399475.1. NCBI lineage: Eukaryota > Fungi > Ascomycota > Leotiomycetes > Helotiales > Hyaloscyphaceae > Hyaloscypha > Hyaloscypha finlandica. Next base: position 200,628 of record JAJTUR010000064.1, on the reverse strand, counting down.
CTTCAAGAGATTGCTGCCCTTCCACTGGTGAGAGCATGCCAGCTATAATTCCCAGCCAGAAAGGCCACGATCGCAGACTGGAGTGATGCATGGCTTCAAGAGACGCGTAGTGGTCACTCTTGGTCAGATAAAGATGGGGTCGCGCTGTTCAAGTCATGGAGAGGTTGCCGTCATCTATTGACGCTGTATCTCGAGCTCCAACAAATCCACAAGATCCGCGGCTAAGCTCGATATATAGTAGCCCTGATCCAGAGTGGGGATGGTGAGGTTCGATAGCCGGGCCAAGTTTGTTGTTTCGTTTCAAGCCTTGTGGTGAGGCTGCCAAACCACCAAATGGTGGCTTCTTGATGACAAAGAATCCTCCCCACTTCTACCCACTCACAACGTTTCCTTCTTTTCTCCACACTTCACTCAAATAATTCCATCATAATCTTCTCGGAGGAGGGGATCTTTCTCATTTGCAAGGAAGAGATCTTCCATGATATCCTTGAGCTTGACGAATCCGACAACCGCACAGAGAGCTGCTTTGACAATGGCAAAATGCACTACGAAAGTATCTGGCGTTGGGGTTTGATTTAGATATACAACACTGGAGCTTCGAGAACTACGCGCGCATGGCATCATCTTATTCCCACAGATCGTTGACTTTTCCTTCTGACGCGTACTCCGCAATATCAGGAGTTATTCGAAGAGCGGCTCAGAATTTGAGTACGAGCTTTGTCGCCGCACTGCTGGTCCATTGTGTATGCAACGCGCTTCTGTGGTTCCATCACACCAGCAGCTACTGAGGAGGTATAGAGGTGCGTCAACGCCCCGGCTTCCTGTCATGGAGTTGGCTTGGTTGGGAAGGACCCATAGAATATCGGAATTGGCTACAAGAACTTGTCAACAGGAATTCCTACGACGAGGTGCTTGACGACGCGGCGATGCTTCGGTCTTCTGCGCTCGTCATTTTCGATTCTATAGCGCCTGGTACGAGCAACGCAATTCTGAGGCTTACCACCACAGTAGCCAGATTCCGGATTTCTCAGATCATGCACCTCACGGTCCGAAACCTTGAAAGGACCATAGGTGGCTACTTCTTAATCAAAGTGGGCAAGAAATTTCTAAAGAAAGTCATTTTTATGATGACTATTATGATTAAAAGCGCGGTAAATATTTCACTTCACTTCACTTGCACTCTACTTCCTTAGTTGGATTGAGGAAAGACGATGTAGAAGAGCCTGAGTTTGTTTTACTTAAACACTGGTCTCCATACCCGCCAGAATCCGCTTCAAGATATGTTTCTCGATCCATCTTGGATGAAGAGCCCGAACCACCTGGTTTATTGGAAAATGTTGTCTGGACCCTGGCAATCAGAAAGAGGCCAGACGGGGTTGGCAAGCGGCTAAATTTGGTACCCATGCCGGGGCAAGCATGGTTTATGGCAGTGCTGCAGTTGACGGTAGTGCGTATTATTGCTTGATAACAATCTGGAAAATTCTCACCGCTAGGCAAGTAGCCTGAGACCGATATTGGACTCGATCCAGTGCTGCAGAGAGTTTGTATCCGTTGCGCTGCCACCAGGGACGAATTGGCCCGTGCACATCTAAGCGAACTGAATCAGCAAATCATATTGCTAGATTCTTTGATTTAAGACCTCTGATTTGCTGCAATTTTGCGGTATATTTGATCACGGAAATTCGTCCCTGGTGGCAGCGCAACGGATAGTGCCCGGAAAACTGGAGTTGCAAGTGATCAAGGCGAGCAAGAGGGTGCTCTACTCGGACCATCCCGCTGACAGCACGCGTTTGTGCAAGAGAAATGCAGCTAGAAATTCGCGAAGTATTCGATGCTGAAGTCGATGCCTCTAGCGACTGTATTTCATTATCCATTTCAGAACGTTAAGTGAAGCTGAATGCCGGTCAGAGTTTCAAAATTATGCAAGAGGTCGGTGCACATTGTTCCGAGGCAGGGTGCATCTCGGAGCTACAGTGATCGCCATCCCGACCTCACTTTGAGCAAACCCACACACTCCCCTTTGACTCTCAGTCGCACGAGACCTTTTACCCATCAAAGATGAAAGATGAATAAAGACCTTCAAACCCCTGGCAGAAATACGCATCGGAGCCCGGAGCCAAAGAAGCAGGAGCTAACTGGTTCCGTCCCAGTTGGGGAAGTCCGAGACATCCCTTCGCATCGCAAGACCGGGTGCAAACACGCACATACAATCCGGAGACCTCCAAGTCCTTGCGATGATACGAGCACCTGGCCCGTCGGTGTTCATTAAGCTGGAGCCAGGATGATGTCTCAAGATGGAGCTCCCATAAAGAGAGCAGACCCCGCACTAGCGGCTGGTGCCGCCTGAATTTGTGAGCTCCAAAGTTGTAGTTTTGAACATTTTTTTCGTGCAGTACAGTGACGAATCAATTGAGATTATTAAAAGATGCAGGGACTATGGAGAGGTTTGGGACTGGGATTGGGGAAGACGAAGTTTGTAGAAGACGGCGGCGGTGAGGCGGAGCAGAAAAAGGTTAGAAGCTGGAGGATGGGAAAGGAAGCGTATGAGAAAAAAATGGTGCATCATCAGGGCATTAAGCAGCTTTGGGAGTCGAAGTGGAAATTTCCAGTCAGTTACTAATAGTGGAAGAGCACGGAGAATGGAGAACCTGACGGCGTTGCGATAGTGCTCGATCTCGGTATATCCATTCCACGATGGAAAATTCGAGGATTTTGAGCCTGTGTTCCAGGATCTGATCAAGGTGAGTGACTCCCTCGCAAGTGTGAAAAAAAGCAATTGACACGAAGGCAGAGGAATATCAACGACGGGACCAGCGCAGAATACACCAAAGCATTCTTACCCATCGCTGCATCTCTCACGTCCAAGGGCGACGAAATCCTCACCTCCAACCCAAAACAAGCTAGTGACCTCTACCTCCGCGCCGCCTGCCTCTACCGCATCGCTCGATTCCCGTACATTTCCGCATTCCCAATCGTGAACGATGACACGAAATGGGAAGCATGGACTCTCCAAAAAGCCGTGTATCTCAAGGCCGCCAAGACTTGGGAGCAGCCTGTAACTGAGATTACGATTCCCCATACGCGTAAATCGGGTGAAGACCGTGCTGAGATCCCGGCGTATGCGAGATTCCCGAAGCAAGAAGGGAAAGGGAAGGTCCCTGCCGTGCTGCTGATGACAGGTCTTGATGGGTATCGACCGGATAACACGCAACGAAGCGAAGAGTTCATTAATCGAGGATGGGCGGCAGTGATTGTTGAGATTCCTGGTACGGCAGATTGCCCTGCAGATCCTAAGGATCCGGAAAGCAGTGAGAGGTTGTGGGATAGCGTTTTGGGCTGGATGGAGAAAGATGGGAGGTTTGATATGGGGAAGATTCTGGTATGGGGGCTGAGTTCAGGTGGGTATCATGCTGTGAGGATTGCGCATACGCATAAAGAGCGGTTAAAGGGAGTGATTGCGCAGGGTGCGGGGGTGCACGAGTTTTTTGACAAGGAGTGGATTGAGAAGGCAGACGGTCACGAATATCCTTTCTTGTGAGTTGCCCTTCACTTTTTCTCCGGATTCAAGTTAAGTCGTGGATTTTTAGATTGAGTCCGGCGATGGCTTTGAAGCATGGATATACGAATGTCGAGGCCTATAAGAACGGAGTGCAGAAGAAGTTCTCGTTGCTAGAATTGGGAATCCTCGAGAAGCCGTCGACAAGACTTCTGTTGATCAACGTGAGTATCGCCGCTCTAGGCTATGTCAGCTGGACTCACGAGATGCAGGGGACCCACGACGGCTTGATGCCAATTGAAGACTCGATGATGCTGTTTGATCATGGTACACCAAAGGAAGCAAGGTGAGAGACGTTTTGTTCACGGGAACATACCGATGTTGACTGAAACAGGTTCTTCGATAAAGCCCTGCATATGGGATATCCCATGGCCAATGCATCCGTGTACCCGTGGATGGCGAGCGTAATGGCGAGCTGATATGATAGAACATGTCAGGTTTCGCAGCACATTGGGCATAGATCATCACCTCAATTTCTGCAGAGTGAATGCTGTCTGAAAGCGGCCCAGGATAAATATTTTTGTAAAGGCGATAGGTTAGCATCGCGTAACTCAAGAGCACTCCTTCAAATTGAGAGTATCGTCAATGTAGGTGTCGTCCATACAAGCCTAGAAAAAGGCGAGAACATCCAAAAGAAGATGGAACCCTTCAAAATGATATCTAAAGCATGGAATTCTTCCTCGAGTTCATTGGTGTCCAGGTGGTGGTTACCTGATGTGCTCATGCTCGATTCCATCATCTGGAATTGAAACCAGAGTTAAGTCACCACTGCTCCTCGGACCAGACCTCCCAGGAGGTTGCAATCCAGGACGTTTCAATTTAGTCTCGGTTGGAGGAGACGCAGATTGCGAAACCTCTGTTCTCTTTCCCTTTCCCTCCCCCTCCTCCAATCCCGATGTCATCGAACGACTCTTGTTGTTAAATACCAAGTGAGACTGTTTTTGAATAGAAGGAGACACAGATTCTTCCGTTCTAGCTTTTCTAAAATGTGACAGCCGCTGTAGCCGCTGTAGAAGTCGATTCGGATGGAGTCTTGACCATTGCTGCAGTAGAAAGGGAGAGCGAGAAGAAGGCGAAAGTTGTTGTTATGCTTTGTTTTGATCGATTTGACGCGAAGGAGATAGACTTGATTGTCACAGAGGCGCAAGGAAGTACAGAGGAGGATGAAGCGATACTAAGAGAGCCTTTGAAGAGGACGGATCTAGGAGGAGATGAGAAGTATGGAGTGGTGATTAAGTGATGAACAGCGGCTTTAGCACCCATTCAACCAAGCATTGACTGCACTAGCCGCAAAATCCACATCCAAGTATTCTGCGCTCCCATCACCATCAGATCCGCAAACTGCACTCCCTTCCCATTCGTCCCTACCCCAGTGCCTATCGTCCCATGCGGGTACCACACAACCTTCGCGGCATTCGGCCCATTATCCGGCCCCCCACCATTGATCCAGGCCATCGTACTCCCATCAGTCATCGACACAGCCAGATAATAACCCTTCGTATTCCTTGTAATCGGCTTCAGAAGCTCTCCGAAGAGAGGCCACTTTGCGGTCTGCACTTTCTCCTATTGTATCCATGAGAGTGGTGCTCCAGAACTTTAGAGGGTAGCTCTTGTTTTCCCTCTTTCTATGAAACAACTAGTTCTTGCGAGGCCAGCCCAATCCTTTGGAATGCTCTGGGATTCTCCTTACTTCCCTTGCTTTCCTTGCTTCCCTTAATTCGCTTGCTTCCGCAGCCCACTTCTGCATGTCTCTCGCTTCCAACGCTTGTCACAACACCACAGCATACTCCACACACTCTCATGAACATAGCTTCCAGACACTTTGATGAATTCGGGCTAGCCAGATTAGTTCCCACAGGGCGGTATACAAGGGGTACTATCCAGACGCCTTTTCTGCCATCTCGGCTCAGGTCCAGTGTCCAGTTAGGAACTAGCTACTGTACTAATTCTGGGAGTTCTAGAGTTTATCTCTACTAATACTAGTACCTTAATAGGCTAGGGGCACCCCGCGCCTTTGGCGTGCTACGGTGTGCGAAGCGTATATACACATACCTTGAGGATATACTTTCTAAGCGATTCTAAGGAAGAGATAGAGGGACGTGTGTCTTGCCCATCTTTTGTGCGCGTGGCGCGGGCTGAAGAATAGCCGAAAAAGAAAGCCTTACTTTACGATAGAATTGCAATAATAAGCCTGCTAAGGGGGGGAGTAAGGAGGCTAGAATGGAATCTTATTTTCAAATACATAAGCACCCTCTCTGGGCAGACCCTAGAATAGGTGCTTATGCATCTAAAACAGAGTCGACCTCAAAAATTACTGCTTTGGGCGTACACCCATGTTTTAGGAATGCTACACGAGCAGAACAGGGGAGGGGGGGGGGGGGGGGGTGAAAGGGATTGGCAGGGGCACACTGCTTTTGTATCCATCCTATGAGGGTAGTTTGGCCTCACATTGCGAATGCTTGGCCGACCATAGAACTTACTTTAGAGTTTCTAAAGATGCGGTCTGGTTGATGTGTTCCATACATAGATTGGTATATACATCTTCTACACTCTTTCTTTAATGAGACTTGGACCATTTAGGTCCACTAAGTTGCGCAGACCGAATATTTTATCGTGTGCTTGCGACGCCTGGCGGTTGCGATACAAATGAAGACATGTAAGAATCTCTGATATCTGCGAGTCTATTTTCTTGCTTCTTTCAATTGTCGAAATTGCACGGAGAAACTTGTTAACGTCTTCCATATATTCATTCGTAGTAGCATTGTGCGACATATAGCATGGTAACGTCAAATGTTTCTGTACACACTTGGCAGCGTCTGCGAGGAATGTCCAAGCCAATTCATGAGATCGGCAAAGCACAACAAGGTTCTTTGGGAGTATGGACTCTTGCACTGTCCAGATACGAGAGAACCAGTCCCGAGTTGTAAGCTCAGTTGCGATCTTGATGCCTGTGCTATTGAAATTGACGTTGATGTTGATGTTTAAGTGCCGCCCACTGGCCCAATTTTTGAGCAGCACTGTGGCTGTCTCTGTTTCGTTCGTCAATTTTGACTCGACCAGCCAGAGCTAGCATGATGTACAGCTCTCGTATATCTCTTCCATAAGCATAACTTGAGAAACTTCCTCCTCGTCGTCATACTAGTTAAAACATAGGGCGTCAATCCATAGAATTTTGGCTTAGTTCTTGTCTCTCGGAGCATGCAGAGCAGCAGAGAGATTTCTCCTGGCGGTTGTGTCATGGCTAGATAAGTAATGGTGGGCTCTTGGTTGTCGCGCAGCCCCTACAAGTACGAGAGAGCCTCGTAATATAGATTGTCAGAAAAAAGTGAAACCATAGAAAGAGGCAATAATTTGGGAAGGCGGAGGCTGCGAGGGAGTTAGTCTAAGTAGCCGGATTTCCTTTCGCAAAGCGCAAGGATCTGTATAAAGAGGGAGCGATCCGGGCTAGGAGTGAGAGGCGGCCATGGCAGACTTAGGAACGTTCGACTTTCAAGACTGTGGCTTCTTGAGTTTGCTGAGAGAATGAGCTTCATTTTGAAGAGAAGAGTCAAGATTATTCGGTCAGGTTAATTATGCCTGAGGAAAGAAGAGTGAGGCGCAGGGCATCGTGCCGTTAGGCAACAATAGTAACAAAAGAAATTCATTAGCACAGCATCCATCTGTCACAGCTTCAAGCCTTTATAATTCCGAAAAGATCCACCCAGAGCCTCACATAATTTAGTAATCATACAATAACAGAAGTTGAGCACAACAACCCTACAAAGAAGCACGCCATGGTAGATAATACGATAGCACATTACTTCGCTCGAGTTTTGGTGGTCGTTACCACTACCACCCAAATCGGCATCCAGGCCCCTCGGGACATCTTAGGAATTGCACCAGGAGCTGTGGAGTTTGCTGCGTTTTGCTAGCTGCCCGTTTCTTTGATTTCGAGAATTGATAGATTTACAGACATTGTTAACGCTGGAGTTCGGAGTGATTCTCATTCTTTACTTGCAAATTTGCTGGCATGGTCGGCCTAAGTCAATTTGGTATATGTCTTCCAGAGTGTCTCCCAGATAAGAGAAACTTGGGGACGGTGCCATCGAAGGCTCCTCGAAATGGTTGGTTTTCCAACTTTTGGTTGAAGAATTAAAGGATTTCAATAATAGATCGAGCCTTCGTCCAAGATCACCATCTGCTTGTACCGCGCAATTATGGCTGGAGTTATAGAGCAGTATCGCTTATGGACACCTTTTGCTACGCGTTCTGGGTTCCGGCTATCTCCGTTCCAGGTTATATCGAGTGGAACTTGAGCAAGACTCTTGTATGTATTGCTCACGTTGGTATTTTCAACAGCGCACAGATACAATTCTGGTTGTCGAGACGGGTGCCACACCGTATTTTTGCTACAAACAACTTGTAAAGCTTAGAACCTCGAGCTTGGTGATGACAATGCTGATGCAGAAGTAATGCTATTTTCGCTATTAAGGCCGTGTGCTTGGCGACAAGAAGATAAGCAAAGACGGTTTGACGTACCGCCTCCAACAGCTCGGAAATCGAACTTACCCGATTCAAACGCCTTATCCTCGAGCGCCAGTCTACACAAGTCTACGCGGTTTTGTGGGTTGATTTCTGGTTGACGCGGTGGAGAACTTTGGGGAGGCGATAGTTTTCAAGTTGTATCTATATAGTAATACAGGTAGGTGGGTGCTGTTTGTTGTATGGATTGAATGGCGCATCGAGAAAGTGTGCCGAGCGACGCGCTGACGCCGACGTTTGTGCATGAGTGGTTGTTGTTCAGTGATGCTGGACGAGTTGGGCGGTTGTATTACCCGCGTCTGGCTAAATCCTCACTTCATTTACTCCTAAAAATAAAGATACTCGGTGGACCTTAATGAATAGTGTTAAAATGTAGTTTATTTATACTAGTTATCAGTGCATCACATAATATGGACCAGATCCCGGTTATAATATTCTATTCATCTAATATTTATTGACTCATTTCCTGGCTCCTCGGTTTGTTACCCGAATATAAAATTCTCTGTGCACAATAATCCCCAGATTTGCACTCTTCCAAGGATTTGTTGGATCAACCACAGCCCAATCGAAGTTGCGTAGAAACTATACCAGTTAATAATACGAAAGATAGATAGAATAAAATCCATCTTACCTCTACAAAGATCTTGTTCAACTCAATCCATGCAATGGTCCTCCCGAGACATTTAAATCTCCCACTCCCGAAGGTCATGTCTACAACCCTAGCCATGTCCGCATATTTTGCTTCACTCACATTGAGCCATCGCTCTGGGCGGAAGCAGTCAACATCTGGCCCGAACACATCTTTACTCCGCATAAGGGCCCAGGTGTTAGTGGCGATGTTAACCCCCCAGGAACAAAAATGCCATCAATTGTATCCCCTTCTGGAGGAGTCACCTTGGACAGGAGACCCCCAGTTGGTGGGTGCATCCGAAGGCCTTCAAGAATCACTGCTTGGAGATATACAAGTTTTCGTGCTTCGTCATCACGGACAACTGGGCTACTAAGAACAGCTCCATCAATCTCCGCCTGAAGACTGTGATATGCCTGAGGTGATGTCAAGATACATAACATCGTTGCCCGGATCGCGGAGGCAGTTGTATCAGACCCGCCGAGGCTATATGCAATTAGTTAGGGCGACCATATAAACGGGCTTCATTACATTAAGAGCAGGCTTTCTGAAACTGTCTCCTCCTTGGTCAAATCGTGATTTATGAACGACTGCAAAATATCTGGTTTCTCGATTTTGAGCTTGCTCACGGGGTCGAAACGCTCTGCAACCTTTTCCTGGGCAATCCTGCTCAGAGTTAGAAAGAAGTAATTCTCAAGCGCAGAGCATTGACAAACCCGATCATCTTTCCCATTCCAATCTCATCCTCGGCAGTTGGAAATAGCCTCTTGCCAATAAATGGAATCTGAATAAATTTGTTCACCGAGGGAACGCTTCCAATCATAACAAATGCAGGTTGCGCCTCCATTGTTGTCCTGAGATAGTCATGCTGATCCGAATCGGTAGCCAAGTCTCCAAATGGAGCCCCAGTTGCAAGATCCGTAATCACATCGATTGTGAAATATTGGGCTTTTTGAGCAAGGTCCATGACTTTCATTTCCGGATAAGTGGAGATATACTTCCTTCGAATCAAATTAACGAAATTCAAAACGTGTATATCAATTTGAGGCTCGAAATTTATGTTCTCTTTACCGGTATACTACGAGCTCTCAGTCAGTCTCAGTGAAGAGGGTGTATATTCGAGGCCTCACTCCGAGATTCATTTGCGCTCGACGCTTTGTATGGGCTTTTTCATCCCGCATTGAAAAGACATTATCAATTCCGGGTGCTAATCGAAATCCAAGATACCAGTCGGACCTCACATAAGGGGATCGGGGGGCGCTCATGCGGCCGACTTGGTTTACATCGCAGGTAAGCAGGGTATTAGGTCCGATTCTGGCGAGATTCCCTAGATTGGTGGCATCAGCCAACAGTTCTGGTGTTTGCCATCTATCGATACGTGCCATATTTCTTATTGACTGCATAGAACTCGTGGTGGGCTCGCTGTCGGTATATGGCTCCGAGAAGCCAAGCATCAGAGAATTGCGCAAGCCATGGTCCTTTAACATGTGCCAGGCGACGGTAGACTCGAAAGCTTTGTGCAAGGTATGAAGCAAGTAGAGCGCTAGCAATGTACCATCTTGCCTGGTACAGTATCGCGACGATTGACGTCGAGGTGGACATTTTGATTAGAGGTGTGTTGAAAGAGAAGGAAGGCGGATTGAGGGCTCGACCCGGAACCCAGGTAATATGGAAGCTCCGCTTGGGACCACCAGGGCCAGGGCCCAGGACCCTCTCACTGGCCAATTCGGTACAGTTCTTGGGTAAAAAGAAAAAGTGGTCACCGAGCGTCTGGCTTTGGTGGGGGTGGATCCCCGCGTTATCCAAAATCCAATAAAGGTTACGCAAAGATAAGTGACACAGAATGGCCCCTGCTGCAGAATCGAATGCGCGGAATGCTGTATGCCGCACCTAGGGAATGTACTAGTATGTAATCTGATTTTATCATGGGTTTAAATTGTATTGATTTTATCAAAATCATGTGACCGCGTCAGCCGAATTCAGCTAGTAGGGAAAAGTTTGAAATCGCTCTGGCTTTGAGTGTGAGAGATGTAAACAGAGCAAAAAGACCAGGAACTATCCATCGATTTAGTCATTGTGGGGGCCCAGAAAAGAAGGGATGCTTTGTCCGTACCAAAGTAGGTCCCAAATTCAGGCTATCCTTTCGTCTGGCAGAAAGTGGTCCGTACTGCCTGGCTCAGGGCGAAAAGGCGATAGATGACTAATAAATTTCTAAGCATAGGCACACGTTTTCGCCCTGAGCCAGGCCCCCCTGCGAGTACGGACCACTTTCTGCCAGACAAAAGGACACTACTTCCCAGAGCAATTCAGTGTATCTCTTGGACCACATGTGACATATATATCTTTCCTGCTTCTACTGTATCCATAATCAAGTTTCATTACGTAAAATGATCAAAGCGGGGGATAATCCATGCAATACGCTAGTCGCACCAGGGCTTCCCGAAAGTTGAACTCCGGCTCTGGCGGGGCAACCCGCGGGAACGCGGATTTGGCAGACAGTGAGACATACGGCATGGCACCGCGAAGCGGCCGCGAGCCGATCCAATGGGCACCACGAAAGCTCGGAAATATGGAACTTTGGGACAAGGCCTGCAATTGACCTCTTGGGGAGCTTTGCCCATTTTTTGCCCGTGAACGCCAGGGGGTGGGAGAGGCGGAAAGTGATAAAGGAATTGATCCGCCCAGTGCCATTACCCTCACTCATTGAAAATATCCACAACAATCGAACGACTCGGACAAATCGCGAATTCGGTGCCAGAAACGTCAGAGAAAATGTCTGAGGCTGCCAATCAAGACAATATTCCTGGGGACACAGGTGTCGGTCCCAATCCAGAAGGGGCGCCTGCCGCACATGAGGCCGACAATGCAGATGATATTCTAGATGCCGATCAAGATGGTCCCGATGTGCTAGTAAGTCAGTTGTGCTGTGTGATCCGAGTTGAGCTGAAATACGTAGGATGACGGAGATTCTGGCTTTGGAAGTGAAACAGGGTATGGCGATTATTTCTAGTTCTAAAACCACATGATGCGTTGGTTGATCATTGCCATCGCAGTGAAAATTGGACCGATTCACTTGCATCAAGCATTCGACATTACAGAAAGGCATATGGGAGAACATATCACTCATTCAAAGAAGGAAGTCAGTACTCTGTGCCACCTTTTGGACGATTCTGAGCCCCGTATAGAATATAATGTGCCAAACGATGAGGTGCGTTTACCCCGGAAATTTTGCCCCCTAGGATTGATGTGAAAATACAGCAAGAACAAAATCGACTTGGTAGGCTTCTTTTCATTTTGTATCTCTTTCTCTGACAAGAATTCCAGATTTGCAGAACCATCTGTTCATGTTGACATTGGGTGGAAAATTACACCTTGCTCCAATTAGCGAAAATATCCACAATTGTCTGGATATTGGTACTGGAACTGGTATATGGGCTACGGATTTTGGTGAATCGATTCAGCTCGGGTGTCAACGTGCTTTGTTAACAGAGTGTAGCTGATGCGCATCCAAATGTAAAGGTATTCTCTTTGCTCCATGCTGGATTGTGCCTTTGTTCATTATGCGTAGGTCACGGGAACAGATCTGAGTCCCATTCAGGCTACATGGTACTATGACCAGCCTGAGTATTCATGTAAACAACTCACATGTTTTGCAGGGTCCCTCCTAACGTCGAATTTCTCATTGACGACGCGGAAGAACCCTGGGCATTTCCTGAGAAATTTGACTTCGTCCATGCCCGTCAAATGGTAGGGTCATTTGCCAGCTGGACCAAGTTCGTAGAGACCGCATACGAGTATGTGATTCCGCTATTTTTGAAATTTTCTTTTTAGTGACAAAACTGGCAGGGGAATCAGTCCCGGTGGGTGGATCGAGCTTCAAGACATTGGCATACTTGCAAGTGACGACCAAGATATTACCCAGACGGGGATTGATCAGTGGTACCGTACGGTTGCTAAGGCATTTGATGCCATCGGGAGAAGTGTTCAGACGGCAGAGCATCATGCGGAGATGTTGAAGGCTGCGGGATTCGAAGAAATTCATCATGAAGTATTCAAATGGCCCCTAAACACTTGGCCTAAAGACCGAAAGATGAAGGAGATTGGCCTTTGGTCTCGGGAAAATATGCTGGATTGTCTCGAGGCTTGGTCGATTGTTCCCTTTACACAGTTCCTTGGATGGAGTTTAGAAGAGGTTCAAGTGTCGCAAGCAAAGGCGAGAGCGAGTTTGCATGACACCTCGATTCATGCGTATTGGAAGATGTAGGTTTGTTGCTTCGGAGGCATTCTCGTGCTAACGCTCCGCAGTCATATCGTGTATGGGAGGAAGCCGCTTGGAACTGCGGAAGGTGCTCAGGCCTAGCTACGCGATAAAGAGAACTTTGAGGTGGTGCGGAACTTATAGAAGTCTAGATGAATGGATTATTATTCCACAGTCAGATTACCGGTTGATGTATTGGCACCACAACCAGTGATCGAGGTCGCAGACGGGGTTTAACTGCCAGCCATGCCCAGGTCAGTGATCAGTCTGGCCTGTTTCGGGCGCAGAGCCGGAAGGCATTGAAACAACCTGCAAACTACGCTCAAGGGCAGGGAAGGTTTACGGACGAAGATTGCTCATCCCGCCAGATTGAAATTGCAGGTTTGAGCAAGTGCAGCTAGAATCTCGTCGATATTCGTAACCCTTCACAACCCTCGTTGCCTCCTCAACCTTTATCAAAACCCTACATCCAACTGCCTCTATCGCAAGCATATCCTGGTCCGTCGCGCTTTGCCTCTCCATCTCCAGCAATGGTGGCAGAATCTGATGGTTCATGGTAGTGTCTCCGTAGTCGTTGAGCCGATGACCCCGCTTGTGAGGGCCAGGGCACATATGATCAAGTCTGAGAATAACACCGCGTTGTGGTTGTCGTTAGGACTAATCAAATCCTCTTCGGGAGTGAACTTGAGGATTTCTGTGCGATATTCCCAACGCTCTGCCTGGATTACACCCATGACATGTTGTATGTTCTCTCCAGAGAGCGGTATCCTTGCTCTTCATTCTCTGCCAGCTTTTCCTCCGTTAGCAGGACTGGCGAGGTCATTTAGATATATCGTTCACCGACCACCCTTGCTCGTTTCCCCGCCTGACGTATACAATTCTTACGCCTTTCCCGCATGCTGTTGCAAACCTAAGGGCCTCTCAGCAATAAAGCCAAATAGGGACTGGATTTGTTTTGACAAGTTGCCCGCAACATGCTAGCTGCTTTACAGATACCCGATATGAACGGCACCGACTTCACGACCTGACCTTCTATCCACATCAGCCGCACAGGTAAATTATGAGGACCTCCTTCACTGGAGCCAGTGGACTGGAGTGTTTATCGTGGGTCGCCCTAGGTGAGCCTGAAGAAGGGCCACACCTCCTGTCCTGCGCTGTTTAATATGACAATAACTCTCAGGCATTCTGTATCCGGCCAATTTGTCGAACGCCTTGGGTAAATCGAGACAGCTGTACGCAACTGAATTGAATATATTCAAGAACTCTACCACTGTCTATATAACCTAGCCGTTGAGCTTTCGAAATCAAATTTCTTACAACTGATCCTGCCATTATGTAAATAAGCGGCGTGGTTAAAACACGGTAGAGGGACGTGGCATGGCATAAAATGACATTCACTGGTGGAGGAAGAGGGGCCTAGACAAAGTTCAATATAGCTTTTGCTATTGACCTAAGATCCTCGTAAAGCTTAAACTCCTTTAACATAATCCTTGCAAGGCATATTCTCTGTTATACGTAAGTTAGGGTTGTCACGTGTGTCACTACCCGCAACCTGCGAATGAACAAAGCTCCATGTACAGGACAACGTGTACGCTTTGTGAATGTCCCCGAAAAATAGATACAGGACGAGCCCAAAGCACCACAGGCCTGCCAAATGGAAATTGGCTCACCTGATCCCCGCATAGTTTCGACGAAAAAGAATGTTCTATGTTGTTAATCACAGTCTCGCCACGGCAGATCCCCAACCCTCCTTCCGAGCCAATGTAACAATCCTGAGAGATATTCAACCTGACATTTAACGTCACACAAGCGACAAGTAGCTTACCCCGGATCAAAGCGCGTAGTTTGGATCACCTTCAATCGTGCCGTCTTTCGCTTTTAATCCACATGCTGCAACAACGGCGGGCACAAGAAGGCCGCCAATTAAACGAAATGGGGGTAAGCCTTGAATGTACTGCATATTTGAGATAGGAGACGATGGAGAAGGCGGTCGAAGAACTAACTTGTTATGTAACCGGCCGTGGATCCATCGCAACAAGGTCGTTATTCACTCGACTTATGCTTAGAGCATATATAATTTTTTTTGTGACATGTTATGCAATACGTATTTAATAGCTTGAATATTATAATTACGCCTGATTCTACTGTTATATAATATAAATGATTATAATTTTGCTGTTTGTACTATTGAGTTAATAGTATAGTAGTATGAGCACAGTAGCAAATTATTCCTTTTAGTTCTAGGTTTTAGTTATTTCTATTCTTATTTGTTATGCGTCACTTGTAGAGCTTATTAATGCTCACTAATATAGTTAGTCATTTGTTTAATTAGTTAATTTGTAATGCACTCGTTACCTGATTTGTAGTATACGGAGTCTGCGGAGAATACGTGATTTTGAACACCTACACTGTTAGAGCTAATGGGCATAGGAACGAGGCTTTACACTCTCCTCTCTCTCTTTTTACACTTCACTCTGCCTATATCTTAGTTATTTAGGTCTTGTCAATTATTAATAATATCGGTTTGCACCTTCAAAATCGCTCCCATCGCAATAATTACCATGCCAACGAGTCAAAGACATTCCCAAAATCCTCAAGCGCACCACAAGTCGTTATCCGTAAACTAAACATTTTACCAACGACGCGCGAACCCCATCAATAGCAAATCCCCACGCCCCCGAGAGGGGGGATCAATGCAAACAAACCCCAAACCACGTCGTTGCCTCTTACTCCTAAGACTGACTTTCACACGTTAATTCCCCAATTCACAGCGCAACACTCACCACAGACGATCTCAGACACGAGAGCACATGGCTACTTCAGCTGTAACGCTCCGGCTGGCTGACCGCAATTGCATGGCGTTCCTCCTGTTAGCTGCGCTGTCTCCGATCGCCAGCCACGCGGCAGACTGTGGCGACGCCAACAGTATCAAGTCGCTCGATGCCCTCAACAGCACCGTTAACGGTCGCGCTCATGTCAACGGGCCCTTCTCACTGCCCTGCTTCTCCAGCTATGAAGGGCGGGCTTGCTTGTTGGAGAAGGCGATCTGAGGTTCATTAGAGGGGCTTAAGGACACTTTGCGCTATAGAGTCCTTTCGAACTCAAAAGGCACAGTAAAGTCATACGCCCGGACTTTCACCATCTCTGGGAGGCACATTATCACTCTTGACAGTTGCGATTAGGAGGTATTTGTATTTGTGAGTAGAAGCGACAGAATCGAGACACATCAACAGATTGAATGCTCGCGACAGAAACTCTTTCTTACCAAACTACCCCTACGAGGAAGCTTCTCAGGCCGAGATAGAATAAAAAATGGACATGGGGAGGATATAGAGAAGTGAGGTCAGAACGTGAAGCTGAAGAGCTGAACGCACTAACCCGTGGACGCATATGCGTCAAGTCATTCATCATGCGACCAGAACACCGAGCTGATCTCGCCACATCCGAAAACATTTGATTGCAAGCAGCTTGATTCGAAAAAGGGTTAGATACCATGTACTACAGGTGAACACAGGTCAAATCATGAGCGAACATCTCGACGGTATCCGCATGTTGAAGTCTCTGAGTCGAGTTCAGTTTTTGTATGGCAGCCCATCCGTAGGTTTTGTTTAAATCACTCGTGCGTTGTGAGAGAACTGCGCCAACGTGGCTCAGTTCATGGAGGAGGATGCTTGCTCGGTCACTCCCATGGCACATTTGTTCCAGGATTGGCCTCTTCCAAAAGTTTGGACACTAAAGCATGTCAACGTCTCGTAATGGTCCTTAAACATCTGGATACACTCACCACTACCACTGACCAGTATCCTCGCATGGCAGCGACTCTCGCGCCCTCACTATAGGCATTGATTGTGCGACTTCTTTTGGTCAGATTTTGACTGATATGGGTGGAAAGTACTTACTTGCAATGAGATGCGATATCGTCGCAAAAGTAATACACTGGCGCACTGCCATTTATTGATGCCCCGGCTGTGTATGGATCGGCATGCTGCGAGATATTTCTATATACCGCCGCAAGCTTGTCAAGCTGGGCAGAATTTGTTGTGAGGAAGTACTCATAGATCCTATGCAGGGGGTTTCAGCGTTGTAAGTTAACATGTGCAAATATACAACTTACATTGATAGATTTTCCCGCGTTTCGATGAAGTTTGCAGCTTGGATAGCCAGAATCCGTGCTTGGAAAAAGGCAAATCTAATATCCGCATATTCTGACGAGTTGCATCCAGATTTCCCGCTTGGTTCAGCAGCGATTCGCTTCCGTAACTCCTCAATATGTCGTCGCCCGGCATCTGGATTGAAATTGATCCGGATAGGCTTGGTGAGGTATGACATATCAATGACCTTTGCCACCTCGGAGATGCCACCGCGAGCAGGCGTAGAGCTCCATTCGATCCAGCCCATCGCTGCAACTTCACAGATTCCTGAAGAGTCTTGGATATCATAACTGCGAGGCAAGCTAATGCTCCTTCTTAGTCTTGCCTTTGGCTGCAGGACAATGAAATCGTCGTCCATGAGTGGGCGCTGCTCAGTTACAACATGCATTCCAATATAAGGAAGTACCTTTCCTGCAATGTGTCAGCACCTGAGATATAATAATAAGATAATAGAAAAGTCCCATACCGCTGCAGGTAACTTGGAGCTCGTCACTGTCTTGAATATCTTCCAAAAGACCGCCTCCCCAGTGGACAGCCACTGGGTAACCAGCGACATTATCAAGCTGGACAACGACGGAAAGGCTATGATTCTCAAAGTACGTGCTGATTTCTAGAGGCGACGCCCTAGGTTGACTCGAAGAGAATAATAGAGAATATAGCCACGCGAAGGTCTTCATGATGTTTGATTCGGAGGCAAGAGCAATGAATGTAGGAAAGAGGTGGTCAACTCTGGTGACATAAATGAAACTCGGGTTCTAAAAGGCAGTTCTTTCTTCGCCCGATCATTGACACAAATGTATTACTGAACTCTGGGGGACTGTCTGTTAGTAAGGCTGAACTGATAACAATTCTTGTTGACGTGTTCGGCAGGCATATCAGCCTACACAACGCATAGCAGCGATGAAGCTATTAACTGTTGATTGGATACTCCGGCCTACAAGGCAGGAAAATTCCCTCAAGGCGGGAACAATAAGCAATTCAAATGATTATTCCATAGGACAACAGCCCACACTTCCCG
The DNA here is from genome assembly GCA_021399475.1 of Hyaloscypha finlandica. NCBI lineage: Eukaryota > Fungi > Ascomycota > Leotiomycetes > Helotiales > Hyaloscyphaceae > Hyaloscypha > Hyaloscypha finlandica. Next base: position 182,496 of record JAJTUR010000064.1, on the reverse strand, counting down.
GCACAAACCGTCGTTCTTGGTTTTACATCCCGCGATCCGGTCATGCGCACAATGTGCCAAGCAGCAGCCAAGGAGTGAATACTCAGCCTGAGATGATGACGGAAGTATCCGGTTCTGGATTTTGGAGATTTGCAACTGCATGGGAGACGACTGATTACTCTCCTCCCATTAACTTACAGTACTGCAGTGTGGCTGCGCAGATCTTGGATATCATTGGGAATGTACTATGTGGTCCAAATGTGGCTGAATGGTCTATTCGTACCAGACACGGAATCGAAGGAGGCTATGCTTATGCAAGATAAAAATCAACATTACTTGGCATGCGTAGAGCTGCAAGCGGAACAAAGTCCTCCTTTGAAAGGGTTTCAAGACACATTATTTAGGTATGTGATTGGTTTAGCGAAACACCAGTGTGCGCTTGGCTACCGTGGGGTGGTGCAATTGATGTCAAGATATTAGTAAAATGAGTATTAATCGTGGATACGACGATTGAAGCATCACATAACTTTGAGCATCTTAGATTGTATTAGCTGTTGTTAACCAATTCCCCCCCCCCAATAAGTTGTCTATACGTTAACATGGCTACTCTTCATGTTAATGAACAGCCCGATGAGCACCGTCCAAGAGAACTTTCCACCGTTCAATCTAGTAGTGAATCGGAACCAAAAAGTCCGCTCAACGAACCACAAGATGATCAACCAAATAGTATCCACGAAATGCAAAATTTGCAAGCGAATGGGCGAGAAGAATCCAATCTAGTACAAACGACAGGTTCTTCCACTTCAGCAATCGCAGGCCAGGAAGTTCCAAAAGAATGGCATGAATTCTTGGCACCCATCATCTGTATTGTCATGGGCCTGGGTGCTTTGGGTACTGTTCATTCACTTCAAATTGTCACATCTTGACACTGACTACAATTTCCAGTATTCGGCGCATGCATTATCGTATCCCGGAACAAAGAGCAGTCGAAATACACAACCCAGATTACCGAAGCCACCCGCGTTATATCCACATTGTGGCCTCTTCTATTTGCTGCTGCCCTGGGCGATGCCGTCAAAACGATTGCCCGATGGCGAGCAGAGAAAGGTGCCAAACTAATCCACGTAGAGCACCTGATGGGTAGCCAGACTGTGATCAGTTCAGTCATCAGTACAGGGTTACTTGGACCATTTTGGCACTGGCAAGCGCTGCTTCTCATACTTATTTGGACATTCAGTCCTGTCGGCTCCCAGGCACTTCTTCGCGCTCTTGACTTACGTGAAAACTTTCTTCACAGAACGCATACAACGCCAATGCGCACTGTCAATCCAAATTTCTTTGCGGACTTGATCCAAGCAAACGGCTCTTCTACGCCCTGGCCGCCTTTCATGGAATTCGTCAATCCTTATGTTGGTTCCAGCCTGACTTCCCTTGAAGCTGGATTTCAAAATATGAATGGGACACTTCCAGATTTTCAACGGAAAGTTGACGCTCTTGGTGCTAGCCTTCAAAACTACGGGTCAGATCTCTGGGGCAATGTTCGAATCCCCAAAATCGAGCTTCTACCTGGCTACGACTCCAAGAATCCATACAAATGGGTTGATGTTCCATATCGGGATGGAGTGGTCGAATATGCCTCTCTTATTGGCATACCTATCGCGGATCTTCCCCAGGATATAATTGGAAACTTCTCTTGGGAGATGGGAGCAAACTACCACAGGCTTTCGGTGAGCTCTACAAAATTTACCGCATTCCTCCCTTTCTGACATCTTGCAGTGTGACCCATGGGAGGTTTTCGAAAATTCAACCCGTCGTGCCAACTTTACTCGGGATGTTCCATTTCTGCGAGACAACTACGCAAAAATGTACTACTATTACAACGCGACCTTACCACCGACAAATGTGTCTAGTAGAGGATGGAGCGACGTGATCAAAGACATATTTGATGATGAGAGGCACTTCATCATTGACACCGAAAAGCTCAACTTTGACACCGATAGCTGGAAGGGTCCGAATGGGACTGCCTCGGGCATCCAGAACGCTCGGCACCCAGCAGACTTCCCATGGAAGAATAACTCCTTTGAATTTCCGCAACGAGCAATGTTTGTCGGTATCAAAGGGTTCACCTCAGATTATGCACTCACAAAGTGCGCAGTCTCTATGAGATATGTTGATATCAATGTAACCTACGAGCGGACTACCAGAGGGAAATCACCAATGGTGGTGAATAGAGTCCGAAGACAGCGGAACCCATTGACTTCCACGAATATCCACGCGTTTCAGTGGCCGGCAGCTGCCTGGCAGCTTAGCGACACATTCCCAATTCTTCTTCAACCCAATGATGGTACAATCCTGTCCATACCTACTTCATTACGGTACATCATGGACCCAGTCAACTTCACAACAGAATTGTACATCTACCAAGCAGCCGGAATGAACTTCTCGACCTTCCTCGCCAGAAACCTCACTATACAACGCTTCGAAGATCGATTTAGTCTTGTGTTCAACACTTTCTGGAAAGCCTTTGCATACACTTACGCACTCACCGATCTCGATGTGATGTACAAGCAAGGTTTTAATGATAGATCGGACGCTAATTACACCATAATACAGCGGCCAATACAATACATCTCTCCACTCCCCGCGACGTACCGTCTAAACACCCCATGGATCATCGTCTACATGCTCTCGAGCTTCGTCCTTCTGGTTGCTTCAGTCACTTCTCTTGCGTTGAAGATCAGTGTCAGAGGTCCTGATTTGCTTGGCTTCGTGGGTTCACTGCTCCGAGCCTCGCAGCACTTCAGCAATGATACGCCCGTGGTGAGCAGTACAATAGGGGGATTCAAGGCAACAAAGTTGCTCAAGGATAAAAATATTCAAGTAGGAGTGAGACAAGATGAAGAACCTGGCAAGATAGCGTTGGTCGAGAAGAACGGTAGTCATCCGGTTCGCAAGGGAGAAAGGTATTTGTAAGTCTTGTAACTCCGACTCTTGTTGCACCAGTACTTGTAAGTACTATGATCTGGTGTTCCACATATAAATCTTCTCCCTTCCCTAGTTTCTCCTCAGATGACATTTTGGTCTCTTTGGCATATTTAAATGTGATTATATCCACGTGTTCAGACCTATCTCGCGCGTAGACCGACACGTCCAACAGATAGACATAGCACCGCTCTGCATTTTCATACCATCGAAACATGGAATTGATAGCTGTCGCGAGCTCGTTATGATTCGACTTATCGATACAACAAGTGTCGACCCAGAAGTAGTGCAAATCGTCATGCTTTGCCTGTTTGCCGTAGAATTCCAGGTTCTTGAGAAGCCAGGCTTGTTGTTGCCAGTGCCATCGATAATGTCCTTGTACGTGACTCCAGTGTCCTCTCCTTGTCCCCAAGTGTGAGAGTGAATGGCGTACCGCTGTGGAATCTTGTCCTTTTGGAACCGCTCCAGGCTGTAGCGGCCGTCGTCGCTGGACTTGAGCAGGCGCATTCTCGCTATCGAGGGTAGTCATTCGCAGTAAAGAGTGTGTTGCTTCTGGAAAGGCACCCAATCCTAGGTTGAAGAGATGCGTCGACGTCGCCCTTGTTCGAGTAACTTCGTACAGCTATCATGCTGTAGAGGCAAGCGCGTGGTGTCAAAAAAACACAATGCTCGCTAGCAACTCACGAGCGGGGCTGTGTGATCAGGCTGAGCAATGCATCGCCAGTCTTTCTACCATCCTTGCCCGACCCAAGGATCCATTACATTTTCCATTTCTAGGCAGAAATGAATAACGAGAATGCAGCGGCTTGAATAATGGGTGTCGTTTCCATATCTTTGATCGGGACTATCGAGGAGGGAAACATGCTGATTGGTAGTCTCTGCATGTGGGTTAGCAATGTCGATTGAAGGCTGTGATTTCTTACATTGAAAGCGGGGAAAACTGGACCGGGTATGGATCGCACAAGGTATCCCAGCTTCAACACAGAGAAACGATTTGATGTCGCGTCGGATTGACAGATTCTGACACTAAAAGATGAGTTTGCATATTATATATTAGCCCGATTATTCGAAAACATTCATACTACTGCGTGAAAAGAACAGCTTGCCAAGGAAGCTGCCGTGGTTCTGCCGACCGCAAACTGTACCTACCTCGATATATTCGGCCAAAAGAATTACCGTGTAAGGAGAGCGCCCGTAATATCTCGTCCTAGGTAACCACACTGAATCGAGTCGTATGTCTACTGAATCAGTTCCGTACGGAGCTCGTCTGAGTCTAGAACCTATCGTCGCCCCCGGAATAGTAGTTATCCGGACTAGGATAGCGAGCACTCCCCTATTAACACCTTGATCTTTAAGCTCGCTAGGAATACACGTTTCTCTTCCTGTATTACTTCGACCATCGCCTGATATAGGTCGTCCCTTTCTTGGGCTTCTTGCTATAGCTTCTTGAGCTCGTCTTAGGTACGGTTTTCTACTCAATACCCTACCTACCTACTACTAGGGCAGTCTTCTCCTCGACTTTAGCTTCTTAAGCCCGGCTTAGGAAGGGTCTCCTACTCCTCAAGGACCTATACCTTATCTCGCCCCTTCCCTCGATACTCCTAGTCTTAGTCTTCTAAACCAGGGTCCGAGACTAGAATAGGCTTCTTCTTGATTTATCGTCTCACCCGTACTAGTACTACAAGGATTATATCCTTAGGGAGGTCGCCTAGAGTCTCTGGTTTTAGTAGCTATACTATCCTTAACTACTAATATTCGTCTTCTTCTCTAGTAAGTAAGTCCTATTCTCGCCTTAAGAGTATATCTACTTACTCGTTATCTTTCCCTAGAATATACGAGATCTTGAAATTATATTACGAGAGGATTAGGGACTACCTTATCTATTATTCTATAAGCTTCTATACTATTATAAAGTACTCTAGGTTCTTATAATCCGTATAAACTTCGAATTAATATATACTCCTTAGTTCTATATCCTATTCTTTTAAGTAACGAATAATCGCTAGTATTTCCTTATTATAGATCTTATAGTTATATTCTATAAGGTTATTCTTCTTCGAAAAGAATATATAGGGCTATAAGATGCCCTCCTCATTAACTTATATAAGGACCTTACTTATACTTTACCTAGAGGAATCCGTTTCGAGGATAGTCTCTCGGTTATAATTAAACTATATAAGTATTAGGGCTAAGATAAATATCTTCTTAAGCTTCTAGAAAGCGGTCTCTACTTAATTTATCTATAAGAATACTTGGTCTTTATATATAAGGTTAGAAAGTAGTTAAATAATCTCTAAGAATTCCCAAATAAACTACTAATAGAAATTTACGAACCCTAAGAAGCTTCTTATACCCTTAACTAACTTAGGGGCCTCCTAACTTAGGATAACTTCGACCTTCACTAGGTCTATACTAATACCTTTCTTAGCTTCTATAATAAACCCTAAGTACTTCGTTAATTTAATCTTAAACTCGTACTTATTAATATCTAGTTATAATCCTACCTCTTTTATTTATTAGAGGACTTTTCATATATACTTATAGTACTCCTTTCTTGACCCTAATAAGTAAACTAGGATATTATCTATATATATAGAGTAGAACTTATCTAGGAAATCCCTAAGGGCCTAGTTAATATACTTCTAGAAAGTACTTAGTATATTCACTAGGCTAAAAGGGGTCACTAGCTATTCGTAGAGTCTATACTATATATAGAAAGCTGTTTTCTACTCTTCCCTTTTAGTAATATAGATCTTATAAAAAGTAATTATAATATTAAGCTTCGTAAACTACTTTACCTTCCTAATATTTTAAAGGGTCTCATAAATTAATAAGAGTAGATACTAGTCCTTCTTCGTAAGTTTATTAAGTCCCTAATAGTCTATATAAAATTATAGCCCTTTACTAGGCTTTTATATAAAGAGGATAAGGACTATAGTAGGAGAGTAGTTTACTTAGATAAACCCCTTATCTAGTAATTCTATAAGTGTCTTCTATAGTACTAAGAGCTTATCCCGGGATATATTATATAGCGGCCCTTATAGTACTATAAGCTCTTTCCCTTTAACTACTTCTAACTTAATCTAGTAATTAATCCCTTAGCCTTAGAGTAATAATAACTTCTCCCCTTCTATTAAGCTAAATATATCTAAAAAGTCCTTATATTATTCTAGGAGCTTTATATAAGGATCTATCTTCGCCTTCTAAGTTAGGGCTTTCTAGATATTAGCTAAGTTAACTAAGAAGACCTCTATATTCCTCTTCTTACTCTTCTTTATTAAGTAAGAGAATAAGGCTACTAAAAGCTATATATAATCTATTTTCTTTAACTTAGGGGTTAATACGTTATATACCCTATTCTATATTAGGGTCCCTAATAACGAGATAAATAGTTCCGATTTCGAGCTATAAATTTATATATCTTATAAATATAACTACTATATACTTAAGATTATATCTAAGTTAGAGATCCTAGGGACTATATAAAGGAAAGTATAGGATTCATAATAACTATTAATATCTATACTTAAATACTATTACTTCTTCGATTATTTCTAGTACTACTTTATTAAAAGCTTCTATCTACTTAGGGGTAATTAGTATATACTAGAAGTTATATTAACTAATAAAGCGAGAATTAATTATTCTATATATTATATACCTAGTATTAATAAGAGTTTATATAAAATACTCTTTATTAACTATTACTAATATAAGAAAAGAGGGCTCTTTTATATCCTTCCGAAATTACTTCTAAGCTTTCTAATTTAACTCTATTTCTATATACTTCTAATAGTGACTTTTATTAGAAGCTAGTCTTTTCCTAAACTAGATAAGCTTAAGTTCTCTTTATCCTTACTCTAGCTCTTATCTAAGGTATTATTATCTCTTACCTAAATTATCTTTACTTTCTTTAGGGCTACTCTCGATATCTTCGTATTCTTTTCCTTTAGCTATTCTTCCTCTTTCCCTTTCCTTTACTTATTAGCTCTAGGGGGGTATTCGAATATAGCCTCGCTCTATAGTTATATATAAAATAGTTATCTTAACTATACTATAAGTAGAGTCTCTCTTTCTTCTATTAATAGATTTCGTTATAAGAAGCCTAATTAAGGGTATTCTTCTACTATTATTACGAGTTACTTAGTATAAGTTCCTATTCTATTAGTTAAGTAAGCGAGGTTATACTAGAGAGAGGGCTTTTTAGTCTCTTATTTTACTAATTTAAGTAGTAAGCCTTTATACTCTTAACTTTAATGAGTTAGTTATTAATTATTTATAACTAGGAATAATATTCCTTATATAACTCTTTTTCCTTTATCTCTATTATTCCTTCTATAAGCTCTATTAAGATAATAGCCTTAAGATACCTTTTCTTAATCTTATCTTACTAGCTCTATCTCTCTACTTCTAGGATTAAGTAATTAAAGTTACTTAAATACTCACCTGGGGAATTAACTTTTACTAGACCTAGTTTAATTCTCCTAAGGTCTTTTACTACTTCTTTAGGTCCTAGAAAGCTAGGTTTATTTACTTAAATAACCCTTTAACTATAAACTCTCTTTCCTTTATATATATCTTAACTATAAGTATATCCTACTTACTACTTCTCTAGATAAGTATCTAAACCTATATTAGACTTTCTCTCTTTCTCTATTAATTACTTTACTATTAATTTCTAGCTTTACCCTTAAAAGTCCTTAAATTAGGGGTAATAGGCTAAGTTATCCCTATTAAACTTATTAGGGTTTAGGAGGTAAGCCTTTAGTTATTTTATAGTAAGGGACTAAGGATATATATAGAGTTAAAGTATATAGACTAGAGGAAGTATCTATATTTAAGAAGGGTTTAGGGTTATTATATATTTATTAATTAAATTAATTCATATAACTAGGGTTATTATTAAGTTTTCTTATTAAACTACTAGCTCTAATAACTATTAAGAATATACTATAAAGGCTTCTTATAGCTACTAAAGTACTTCGTCTATTATCTTAGCTTTATATAATTATCTATTTATTTAACTAATTACTAGGAGTCTTACTCCTATATCTTTATATAATAAAGGAGTCTAGTAGGTTTCTCTTCTTAAGCCTAGCTTAGGAAGAACTTATAACCTCTAATATTAACTAATATACTAGTACTCTAGCTTCTATATATAGTTTCGAGTACTCCTTACTACTAACTTTTATATATTCTAAAGTCTTACTAAATATATTAGCTTTATAAGCGGTTTTAACTAAGGTTTACTTCTAGCTTTATTTACTCTAAGCTTCGTTATTTATATATAAGTTTAGGCTTCTTCTTACTTCTAGCTTTTATATACTTCTAGAATCTTATTAATATATTAGCTTTATAAGTAGTTTCGACTAAAGTCTATTTCTAGCTTTATTTACTCTAAGCTTTATTATTTATATATAAGTTTAGGCTTCTCCTTACTTCTAGCTTTATATATATATAATCTCTAGTTAATAAAAATAAGAGAGAGAGAATTCTAATATTATAAGCTAAGCTTTTATATAAAGAAGACTAGTAGTTTAATTAACTAAATAGAATTCTCTAAGGAGAAAAGAGAAGAGAAAAAGGAAGTAAGGATAAGAATTATATTCCTTAAGGTATCTAAGCTCCCTAAGTAATACTTAAGTTACTCTATTAACTAAAGAGGGTATATTATATAATTATAGATATATCTAAGGTTATATGACTTAAGTAAAGGCTCTCTAGCTAAGTATATTAATTAGGTCTCGACCTATTATAGAAATCTTTTACCTTAAGTACTTATTAGGGATAATATAGCTCCTAGTTTAGGGCTCGTCCTACTAACTACTATATACTATTTATATATATCATATACTAGTTAAAGCTTTAACTATTACTATTCCTATAACTACTATATAAAGGCTCTATTTAAAGAAAATATAAGAAAATATAGGACTATTATATAGATTACCTTTTTTATATGACTTTAAAAGCTAGTCTAGACTAGCTTTTAACTAGGGTATAGGCCCCTATATACCTGGCCCCTATAATTCTAGGGTATTAAATACCTAGAAATAACTATAAGAATAATGATTTATTTTTTAATAATTAATTACTCTATAGTCTCTTATAAGCTAATTCTTAAATAAAATTAAAAGAATTAATAAATGCGTAATACTTTAAAGCCTAATATATTTTTTAAAGCCCTAAGGCCCTGAATATAAGGAAACTGGACTAAAGACTGTGCGTAGTAAAATAATGCGGCCGCGTGCCCCACAAATCTTGATAAAAACACCTGAATGGTACCTATGTGGTGGTTGGCAGGACGGGCCCTTATATGGCCAACTACGCGAACGTGTTCTGACAATATGTGTGACTTGGACAATTCTGGATTGGGGAGGGGGGTGCGAGCCAAACGTCCATGATTTCTTCTGATTGGTTTGTTGTCTAGTGCACATATGCATATTGAATGGCCTACCACAAGTTATTTGACTTTTGCGGCGCAAAATGCTACCCAATCTCTCCTTACCTCTAGTATTTCGACCTTTTGCAGCGCAGAATGCGTTTTCCCCACCCAATCTCCACCAACCTCAAGTCTTTCGAGTTTTTGCGGCGCAAAATGCGATTTCCCCGACTAATATAAACCCCTCCGTCGTATCAGCGTTGGACCTGGTAGGAGGATGGGAGAGTCATTGCGTTAATAGACGATAAGCAGAACATAGGGGGGGCCTTTGTTGAAGTGACGTCACGGGACGCCAGCTTACGTACCAAATTCTCATTTCTGCACATCAGCTGATTTGTTTGACAAATCACCCCACATGTATATATATGCCCCTCAAGCCCTTAACTTGGAGGGCTAGCTGCTACTATCAATAAATCTCCATTCCAACAGTCTTGCATTTAAGCGAGTAATCGCGTGTGATTAACCGAGATCCAAGGTCAATACACGAACCCTATAAACGCACGCTTGATTTTCTAGGTTACTCGAACCTATTTAATTAGCCTGAGATAAAAAACTTAAATAATTAAAGTAGACGTATAAGTTAGCTACCTTGAATTTTTTGAATTTTTAAAATATTATAATTATAATAGTAGATTAAAGTAATAAATAAAGTATAAAGATCTCTATAATAAGTTAAGACCTAATTAATATACTTAGCTAGAGAGCCTTCGCTTAGGTCACATGACCTCAGATATATCCGTGATTATATAATATACCCCCTTTAGTTAATAGAGTAACCTAAGTATTACTTAGGGAGCTTAGATACCTTAAGGAATATAGTTCTTATCCCCGCTTCCTTTTTCTCTTCTCTTTTCTCCTTAGAGAATTCTATTTAGTTAATTAAACTACTAGTCTTTATATAAAGGCCTAGCCCGTGATAATCTCTATTTCTAGTCTTATAGAATCTAAAGCTATAGAGAGAAGAAGAGAAGTGAGGTGTAGTAGTAGATAAGTAAGTAAGGCTAAAACTATTAAAAGGCCAAAGCGTTTAAAGATTAGTCTAAAACCTTAACTAAAACTAATTTATAGTAATTATAAGATAGTAGTTATTATAATAATAAAATATTATATTTTCTAAATTAAGATATTTATATTATAACTTATTAATTCAATTAGTTAAAGCTTTTCTTTATATTTAATAAAGTATATATAATATATAAAAGTAACTTTTTATTTAAAAGAATAAAAAATATAAGTATTATTTATTTTATTTTCAATACCTTAGTAATATTAGCGTAGTTGGGTATTACTTGCTTATTTAGGACACCTAACGCATTCTTTATATCTTATTCCTTGACTGTTTTATTAATTTTCAAAAAGAGTAGAGTAATTTGTATGAAGCGTGCATTGACCGTTGATCTCGGCTATGCAAAGGCCACGCGATACGTGCGGCCGCACCCTGCACCCATATCCAGACCGTTCATGGATGGAGAGGACAGGGCCCTCGCACAGAGCACCTCAACTTGGAATCGCCAATTTGGATGGCGAACAGCCTAACCGTTGGCCTGCAGTAGTGTAGCCATACCACCAGGCGGTGAGCGGACTCTGTCTACGTAAATTTACGCGGGGCCAAAACCGGGTCTCCTACTCCTGCTAGTAAACTACCAGCGGCGTCGTAGACCCTCATTTCCCCTCTTCCGGCCGCCATTGAGTCCTACAAAATAGAAAGAACCTTGGTACGGAGCCTTTGTAAGCCTGTAGAACGTTTTATTGTCGTGTGAGCATTGTTGCGTGTGCAATTCCTTACTCTAAGTTACCCTAATTACGTCGTTGTCGATGCTTTAGTGTTGCCTTTACGCTGCTTAGCCATCGAAAACCAAAACGCCAGACGCACCCATGGTCGGCTCGATGGTCCACCACCCGGTACACCCAACCCTGGTCTGCAGACTGCCGGCTTCATAGGTATACTATTTCAATTCTACATACCTATCTCAGGGGCCAGCACTCCTATATCAACAGAAAGGCCTAGAATCCTATTATTGCGAGTACTCAGGCTTGCGGGTTCCTGACATCGAGCTGGAAATGGCTCCAGGTCAACTGGAACAGCATGTTGTCGACCGTACTCCGTAGGTCATCTAATCCCCCCAAGATAAGATTTCCATTCAATCGTGCCCCGAAAAATTGGAAAACTCCAACGTGTCGTGCGATCTAAAAGCAGAGAGACAGCGGGGTTCCAGGCTGGCACAGACCAGAAAGTGAACTAATTTACATGAGCTTTTATTGGATTTTACCCCCTGTCTACAGCTGTCTCGCTTCATTTACTACAGTCGGTTTCTCAAAAAAGGTTGATTTGCGTCTTGAAAATCATATTTTGCTTCAACTACTGAAGTTTCTGCTACTATTACATTCAATAATTAATTCGTCTAATATTTCTTTTAGAATTGCTTCTTGCGAATATAACAATGAAATATTTAAGTTGCTTTATAATATATAGCATGCAAACCAGAAAACGGTGCATTAGTCATTTGAGCATGTCCAACGGTGATGGTGCCAAATCGTCCGGGCGATGCCCAGATGGACGGGTCGCCTTGATTCACAGGGTCCGATTTGACTCCTCTATGCCATTCTAATTATAGGAATCGAGCAGGGACCCCAATTACAATCCAACTAAGTCGACAAATTTGGCACTAGCGACGGTCTCAAGATTACTTCCACAATTTATCGTCAAATATATTAGTCGAATCAATACTAAAAGAGGAAAGCTGGATGTCCTAAGGCGACTGTTGCCTTGAAGCTTCTTGCTTTGGTTACCAGAGCCAAAATGTATCGTAACGGAAAGAGGAAAGCCAAGCTGCTGTAATGAAAATGGGTAAGGAGCGGCGCAATAGCCAGCAATTGAACAGCCTTGCCAAATGTCACACACTCATCCTACGACTGAACAGACCTCAAAAATGTCCTCCCGCTGAGTGACAAAAGTCGAACATCCTACTTAATTTGCTACTAAACTTCCGCCTCTGTTTCGATGAGTTGAGCTCCTCCGACTTTAGAATACCCATGTTGGGTGATTTCCTCGTGGGGATTATTGCCATTGCTTCCGATTTCCCTCTCGTTAAGGGCTCCTCTCTCAATGCCAATCTGAGGATTGGAATGGTTCGATTTGGTGATCTCGTATGGCTCCGCGAAACGAACTCTTGAATGTGCCTCGATCCCGACTGCACAGGAGCGTGGTTAGTAATCAAATTAAGGATTTGCCATAATTCTAATAAGATATACAGATACATACTAGGGATTCAGTGGGGTAAAGGAGCGGAATATGGAAGACGGCAGCGGGCATGAACTTACAGTAGGCGCTATAAATATACTTCAATATAACAGGTGCCCATATTGTTACAGCAACGATCTGACCAAGCGTCCAGTTGCTTGTATCAATAGCCCCGAATTTGTTGAGGTAGTAGAGATTGGCAAGATACGAGTATATGTCAAACAAATAAAGGATAGAGATTGCTACGATCCCAAGGCCGTTCAGATATGTAACGAGTTTCGAACCTTCGAGACGAGAAAGCTGAGGTAGCATTCCTTTCACAAAACGAGAGAGCCGAGGTAAAGTCAATAAGAGCTGGAATAGAATTACCGAGAAGACCACAAGAGGGAGAATATAAGTCCAGCTTAAGACCCCCTGCTGGAAGTATTGGTTGTTAGTGCTCTTGTACCAGACCTGGTCGCAGAACACAATTGGCGGAGGGTAGCCACCACAACTATCAATAGACGCCGTATGGTAAAAGCCCGGAAGATCAGAAGGAGCATAGATGTTGTACTCATTTTTGGTTGAAATAATAACTGTGGCTGATGACGTTGCCAAGGTGATTCCGGACAGGATGAGGATATACCAAGAAATCATACCAATATTATTGAGTGTGAATAAGATAAGGCTGATTGGTAATAATCCCCCGGTGCCAATAATTTGTCCAAGGTAGTTATCCATATCTAGTTGAGCTGCGTCCTTTGGTTCATAGAATTTAGCCTGATTTCCAAAGGAAATTAATACGGCAATCTGAGTAGCAAGCATAAAGAAACACTGCGCTTCTTGGAATTCGACGAGCATGGACTTTAAAACAGCGGCTTGGTCAGAATAACGTTTGGTAGAGCACTTTTCTTGCTGCGTATCCCCAGCTCTCGACCATTTTCGATAGATAGAGGTGAACCAGGATCCTGTAAGGGAGAGGATAATCCAGGCTACGAGGGCGATGAGAATTTGCATTATGTAAGATATGACGACCTAAACGAGGTGAATTAGATTGTGTGCAAGTCCTCTACGGACCTGTTATGAGAAGAGTGCTTACTCCAATTCCACCAATGTCCGCATTTACGCTTGTACTGACTTTGTCGCATAATAAGGGTTGCCATATGTAATCATCACCGCTACAGATGCTAGTGGAGATACTGGTGTAGTTGCAACCACCGAGTTCTTGGTCCTCATGTTGACAGTAATTCTGCATACATGTGTCGAAAAGATGGACCAATGGGCTGGCTGCACTTTCGTTGCAGGAACCACTATTGTTGAATTTTCCATATGCTGCCAGGTTGAAACATTGGGTTATCGCAGCCCCGGATGAAAAAAATTGCTTCGGCTGCAAGCATTCGGCGAGACAAGCAGTGGTCGAGTTGGAAGCTGTGTAGGCTGTGCCGAGACGGCATTGAGTAGGCGGGTTGCTCATGGTGAAAGGCCTTTGTCATCAATACTTCCTGGTAGAGCCGCAAATCGAGCCAAGACTTCTGTTCAAATAGAGGGGCATCATAAAGTGGAAATGTTAAATCTCCTGATAATATCCTTGTATGCTCTGCAGGCCCTACTTCCTCACCGAGTCCCACCATTCCTGCTGGTGCAATCGCGCCGAAGGGGGTTGCAATTTGAATGGTCCAACACTTGCATTATCTCGGTTTTGTCAGCAGCCACGATGGTGCTGGTGGCGTGGAGGGATTTGCGATAGGATCAGAATTGTCAGCCTTCCAACGCCATCTTTGCCGCGTAAAAAAAGTAGCGAATCCCCTCCAGACCTTCCCATCCATGACATGTGGACAGCATGCAGTATTCTCAGTCAGTAGTCCATGTTAAAATTTTGGCGTCTTCAGCTGCGGCTGAGCAGCACCATCAACGCACGACGAACGCACCGCACTCGATAACCAGAGTCAAAGTCATTCGCCCGGTCCGAGGCCGCGAAAGTGGAACCAGGCGTGGGCAGCCCATAAGAGCTACAGGGTGATGCGCGTACTAATAGTTTTTTTCTTCTTTTGTTTTTCTTTTGATGTATTTCGCTTTTGGAGTTAGCCACCCGAGAGCCTCATTGTCATCAAAGGCGCTCTACTAGGCTAAGATAAGCTAAGCTGGGTTGAGCTAAATCGAGTGGAGTTAAGTTGAGCTAAATTGAGTTGAGGTAAGGTAAATCGAATTATGAGCCAATTGAACTAAGCTAAATTGAGCTAAATTAAGTTAAACTAGACTAAATTATGCTGAACTAAGCTAAGATAAGCTAAGCTAAATCAAATTGGGTTGAATTAAGTTAAATTGAATTGAGATAAGGCACGCTTCCCTACACTTAGTAGTTCCCTTTTAAAGGTGCTTAAAGACATAGATTTACAAGGAAATATACATTACTTGAGCAATAAACTTCTACCCTCTTTGCATAGAGGGCTTAGGAACTATTACTCTCTCCACCGAGGTCTGTTTTTAGCTTGTATACACAGAGTATATCTCTAGGAATTAGGGGCGAGGACAAACCGTTGTAGGGGTAAGCGGCGGAGGATATTCTGTGGTTTAAAGGATACGTGTACCGCTTTACAAAGAAGTAATTACTCTTTATCTGCTCGCCTAATCACGGCTTCCCTCTCCGCTAGCAAAGGATCAACTCCCAAGTCATTCCTCAATTTGTACTGATGCAATTCCTAATTTTAAATACTGCCAATACTCACACAATGAGTTCCAGGCCTGCTCATTGAAACTCTCCTATTTCCCCCTTCGTCCCAGTCTCTCCCAATCCCTCCCCTTTCATCTCAGGGGGCACACCATCCCTCACATTCCTCACCACTCTCGCCAGCCTCTCAATACCTTCTTCCAAATCTGCCTCCTCTTCCCAAGAAAAGCACAACCTGATAGAATTCTGAAACTTGATTCTCGGATCATTCTCAACCTCGAAAATATATCCCGGAGCCACAATCAGATTCTCCTCCACCTTGGCTCTATCCGCCACGACCTTAGCGCTGACATCCCTGGGCAATTCCAGCCAAAGAAAATAGCCCCCAAAGATATCTTTCCCATCAGCGGTGACTTCCCCCTGCTTCATTCCTAGCGGTACCAGGTGTTCCCGGATAGCTCGCGTCATAATCACATACCTTTTCTCATAAGCAGGGTTTAGTACCTCCTTTATATGCCTCTCCAACCCCCCACTCCTCAGTAACTCGGCCATCATCGTAGCAACAAGCTGACTCGGCGCTCCTCCGGATCTCGAGGATCCACACTGCGACAACCCGTATATGAATTTCGGAGGAGCTTCCGCCCAGCCGGTTCTCACACCGGGACCAGCTATCTTGGAGAACGAGCCGTTGGACATGGCGTTGCCGAAGCTGTCAGGTCCTGGCACTGGTTCTAGTGTTCGATCGACATCAACCAGGCGAGGTAATATTGCTTTCGATAGTGATGTCGCTGAAGAAGCGGAAGAGGTAGGCCATTGAAGAAAATCGTAGACATCATCTGTGATGATCAAGGCATCGTATTTTCGAGCAAGCTGAACGAGCTTCTGCCGACAGAAGAAAGACATCGTCCTCCCTGATGGGTTTGAGAATGTGGGAACACAGTAAATGATATTCCGGTAGATTTTTGACCATGGTCTTGGTTGTTTAAGGGCCTGGTTCATGTTAGCAACCTCTCAAACACCCCCAAAAGTTAATAGAAGAAACCATGAAAGCTGCCAGCCTTTGCTCAGCACTTTCCCAGTTGCAGATCATATACGTCACGTGGCTTTTTACAGTATCTGCTCCAACCTCTCATCAAGCACCAAAAAAGAAACAATCCCCTCACCTTCTTCTCCCGTTCCTCCTCACTTTCCCTCAGCCCTCTCTCCAGCGCCCCCAAATCCACGCCCTCGCTCCCCTCCCCAATAGCCCTAATCTCCAACCCGCTATCCCCAAAAATCCGACAAGCAAGAAAGTAACAAGGAGCAACCATCCACACCCTCGTCTTCACCGGATCACTGAAAACCTGCAGCACACAAGCCAGATTCTGCGACGCGCCGCCTGTGATGCATATCCTATCCGCATTCCTCTCCTCTTCTCCCGCCGACGTGTTCCATCCCCCAGGATACGGGATCGTTGGCGGACGTCGAGGGGTAGTGACGTAAAAGCGCGTCATCCATCGAGAGATCTCTTCTCTGAGCGGTTGGTACCCTGGATCTGGGCCATAGAGCAGGCCGGGGATGGAGATGTCTGGGTTCGAGAGCGCTGTAGTTGATGCAGCGGAGATGAGGGGTGTGGGGAGAAGGGAGGGGTTTGGCCAGCCTCTCAGTAAGTTGATCTGCTTCTTTGATGACATTGCTAAGGTTCTAGAATGGAAACTGGAAGAGAAGGAGAAAGAAAAACTCTTGACTTGGAGGAGTGAGGATATCCGTGATCTGGAGGCAAACATGGAGGTTGGAGGAGGGTGGGAAGGAGCGGGTTTGATTGGCGGAGAGAATTTTTTGTGCTCCTCGATAGACTTTCGTCGTTGGTTCGGTCAGGTGCCGAGATCGACAACAATTCGAGGCTGTGTACTGTTTCTTTATTATCTACATTTCAGGGCTCACGTCCGCAGGCAAATGGATTCAGAGATGGCTTTTGAAGTTTTTATTCAGTAGCTACTGCGCTTCTCTCTTGATCTCCAGCATCTGGGCCTCAAAGCGTACAGCCACACGCAAAATCTGCAATGAATTACCAGATCTCAACCCTGCTGAATCCTTTCAAGGATATGCAGCTTGCGATCCAGAATGTCAATCCGTACGTTTCGTTTGATCCTCGCCTGCTATGCACTAATAATGCGCTCCTGTCAACTATGCAAGCCCCGAATAATTGAAGCATTGCTGAGACACCGCGCAGTACAAGCTGCTTGAAAATGCAGCAGCTGCCGACGAGACAAACACCGCTCATGAGGTTCAGTTACAAGTGTAGTGTGAAAAGTGGGGTGCATGAGAAAGGAAAATGATCCATTACACGAGAAGGTCGATATCGCCTCCTCGAATAGAAAGGGCCGTGCCTTTCATATATCTTCCGCCAATATGTGTCGAATTAAGTGTGGACGGGTGTAGAAACGTGGCGGTTGTTCCAGTTAGAGCCATATGCTCCTCTGCCGCCTCGATTACCACGTCCTGAGGAATTTGGACTGGAGGAAACGGGAACGTTCTCGAGACTCGGAGATGGGAAGCCGCTCGATGCATCTCTACCTCTGCCACCCCTGGGATGAGAAGATGAAGCATGTCGTGGTGTTCCACCTCGGGAACTACCTCGGTTTCGGGGGTTGCTTCTCTGACGAGCAACAGCCATGGTAACGGTAGTCGTGTAGTCATGGCCAGGGATCTTGATGTGAAGAGAGGTGCTATTGTTTGAGATCTGCTGCGGGAACTGCAACGGCTCAATGCTGGTGACCTCAGAGATGACAAACTTTCGCGGCATAGGTTTTGGAGGAGGCGCCAATTGCCAAGCCGATGCAGGTGCTGTGTGTGGAACCTTGATGACTGGCAAGGAACCCATCTCCTGCTCCTCGAAGCATTCCTCAGCAGCTGGCTTCGACTCAACTGTTCCATCATCAGTTGTGTCCGAGCCGCGAGATGGCAATGATACAGTTGCGGAGTATTGTTGGCTGGGAAGCTCAAGGGCGTTCTTGCTAGAAGAGTCTACTGCGAAAGCATGCGACTTCGGTGGAGAGTTCTTGCGACCAATCAACGAGTTGATCCTATCCTGCCAATTTGCAGGAGCCGGCTCTTGACGGCGAGCATCTTGGTACTGATGGGTGTAGCTTTGATGCCCTCCATAACCAGTATTGTGATTAGCAGTTGGCTGAACGGAAGGACTATGGACTGCTGCCGCGAACGATGCTGGCTTCGGTGGACCAATTGGGGCTAGAACGGTAGGTGGTGGCAGCTTGACGACAGGCGCAGGACGAGGAAGGGAGACATGAGGGCGTGCGCTATCACCATCGTAGGCAGGGTGGCCATCCATGGTAGGCGGGGGTGGAGATGGAGATCCTGGTCTGTCGAAAGATTGCTCCTCCAGTCGAACATCTCTGTTTGGGAAGAAGCGCGAGCCTCGAGCAGGGGGAGGTGCGTTGATGTTAGAAGCTGATCTCCAACCATCATTGAATGGTTGCTGGTTACCAACAGAATCCAAATGATGACGGGGTACAGTGTTTTGTTCCTCAAACATGCCTCGAGTCGTTGCTTCTTCCTGGTTCTTGCCATGAACCGCAGTGTGGCTGGCTTGAACCTTGCTTCGTGTACCGTCCTCGTTGATCGTCACCTGGCGCCAAGTATCCTTGATGACTGGGCCTCGAATCTCGGGAACAACACCTTGTGCTTCCAGTTCGCGCTTCCTGGCGTCCTCGAGCTCTTGCTGGCGATGGAGTGCCGCATCCTCTTCGGCCAATCTCTCCGGAAGACTACCCCAGCCGGACTTGGCGACTGCCGCTTGGTTTGCAGCTTGTTGGTTCGAGATGGCCGGTTGTCTGTTCGGGGGACCGATCGGCGCAGGTCGCGAGCCATAAGGTTCACCGCTTCGTCCTTGCTGGAATTGACCATTGCGGTTCGAATTCGGTGGCCCGATGGGGTTTGGACGCATTGATTGATGCATATCGGGCACTCTGCTCAGCTCCGGGTTGAAGGTGCCGTTGCCAAGAGTTCGGTCGTTGGTAGGTGGACCCCAAACGTTTTTGGAGGTTTGATGGGAAGGAGCTGGAGCCCAAGGCTTGAATCTATCCGATGTGGAAGATGCCTCAGTTTGCCATGTTTGCGAAGGACGGTTGTTTTCGTGAGAGGATCGGTTGTCTTGGAGAGAGCGACCGTCTTGCGAAGTCGGAGGAATTGTAGATGGTGACTTATTTTGATGAATTCCGTTTGTGCGATTTTCCTCGCTTGGGGAAGCCTTGTCGTTCATCTTTCCATCAAGTGAATTCGGTACCTTGGGCTGGCTGGTTGCATCCGGCGTCACCTTTGAAGCAGCACCACCTTCAGGCACAACCGCCTCAGTTTGCGTCGGTGCAGCACCGGTTGACTCCCGAGTCTGGATCTGTGTTGGGGTGACGTTGGCTTCTTGAGGAGCGGATTTCTTCTTGGTCTCTGGAGGAGGACCCATGGCTTCAAGCTTGATGCGGATTCGTTCCTTTCTCGCTGCTTCCTCCTTTGCCTCTTCTTCTTGTCTTCGCTTGATGGCAAGTTCACGGGTTTGTCGCATAATTTTCTTTTGCACCTCAAGAGGATCTTCGTAAACCGCGCTAGTGGGCTGGCTTTGATTGTCCGTAGACGCTGATGCCGGTGGCACCATCTGTCCGTGCATGGACTGTGGTGAAGGATGGCTAATGACAGGTGAGGCACGGGATTGCCACTGTTGGTTTTGGTAGCCTCGCTGTCCTGGGAGATTTTGTCCCGAAGGCGAATAATTTCGTGGTGACGAAGGGGCATCACTGACTGCTGCCAATGATCCTCTTCGTACATTCAACATCTCATGAGGAGGTGGCATATCATGACCCCTGCTCATCCGTCTAACAAAATTGCCACTCCCTCCACTGACATTGGAAGAAGTACGACGTCGCCCATATGCTCCATCTTGACCGCTGGCCCGATGTGTCTGGAAGGCTGCAGACGGCTCTGCTGGACCATCTCCTTGAGAAGGCCTCTGTAAGACTGCAGGCTGCTGACCACGGGCATCATTGCGCATGGATCCTCTGCGATTGTCATTAACAGGCTCATATCTTCCAGACTGCGAGTTGTACAGCTCTCGACTGGTGTTTGCCCCCTCTCTCCATGACCGACTGAAATCATCTGCTGCAATTTCCTTTGCCGGTGGTGGTGGCATTCCATGAAATCCATGGGGGTCTCTCTGGTTGAATCGGCTTTGTTGCTGTTGATTCTGAGGAATATCGATTGCAATGGGTGCTGCCTTATCCACCGGTGGTAAAGGAGCCCATGGTGATTTCACTGGAGTCGGAGGACCTGGAGGCTTCGCAACCAACGTTGGCTTCTCACTCGCACCTTTCAAGACTAGTCCAGCTCTACCACCAAATCCGCTAGGCTTCACAGTTGGGGAAGCTGAAGCTTGTGTAGGTGCTGGAGATTTCGGCTTTGCGGTCTCCGCAGCTTTTGCATCCTTCAGTGTAGCCGGAACAGGTTCAGGTGATGGCGCGGGTGCCTCATCAGCCTGTGGAAGTGTAATCTTTGTTCCATCAGTCCACTCAATCGATTCTGGCGCCCAATCATCATCGTCGTCATCGATATCTGCCCAATTGGCCTGCTTGCCCGGATCATCGGATTGGAGTCTCGTAGCCAGATGAATTCCATAGCGCTGCTTCAGTTCTTCATCAGTGAATCGCTTGGGCTCTGGTGGTGGTGCCGCTGGGGAGAATTAGTATCATGGTCGTACCAAAAGTTTGATGCAACGTACGTCTGTTCTTGTTCCACACAGCATTCGCATCAGGTGCCGCGCCAGGCTTTCCACCATTCGCCGCGGTTGAAGCCCGAGGAGCTGAATCACGAAGACCGCTTCCAGACTTTGCAACTAATCGTGGCCTTGCTGCCGTGCTTGAAGCTCCAGGCTGAGTTGCCGCAGCCGTGGCTGCTTTGTCTCCTAGCTTCGAAGGGGCCGCAGGAGTCGCACCCTTTGCCGCCAGGAAGGTCTTGTTGACTGAGACAGGCTTGAAAGAGGTAGGCTTCTTCACGGCTGATGCAGTTCGCACATGGCCCTTCTCGTCGCCGGCGGTTTTCGAGGTCTCCGCTTTCGAAGCCTCAGTATCCGATCCTCCACTAACACTGACCTCCGCGGAGTTGACGATCGACTCGACATTCTCTGTATCTGGCTTGAGTTCATCTTTATCGGCGCTTCCATTTACGAGAGGTGCTTCGGAGGGGACATCTTGGCTTGCAGTTTCAGTTGGGTTCTAGGCGCAAATCAGCAAGCTGCTAAGCTACTCAACAGAGGCATTTGCACAAACCAGCTCATGATCAGGTGTTATACTAGACGTCGCAATAGGTTCTGAGGTGGCTTCAGTTGCCATCATACGTCTTCAGAGTTGTTTGTGGGTGGTTCGAGGAGCTGCGCATGCGATGACCCGTCTTCGATGACTGCGCGCTTGAACGTGGCACTTTGGGGGTATCAAAGGGTGAGGAGAGAGTAAGAGGTCGCTGTATTGAATACGCGACAGGACTCTAGATGGCGGAGCTCCTGTGATGGCGGAGAGGGGAAGGGTGTCGTGGTGTTTCGAGGTCGTGAGTCTGGTTGACGATTTTGACCTCGTCAACCAGTGCACAGAGCCCAATCAGGCTTAGTTCGAGTCCGGCGACCTCAGCAGTGCCTTCCAGGGGGAGATCAACAGCCACTTGAATTTGCCAATATTAATATTGAGAAAGCACGAAAACGTCAGGATATCTTTGTATTGTGAAGCTACCATGAAAGGTAATCATTATCTTCAGAACAATACTTTGAGCTTACTATTTTTAGCAAGTTTCTAAGTCCCATGATGTGAACGACAGGGGTATATTCACAAAGCCAATGATATCTCAGCAGATTTAGATGGAGACTTTCTATCGAGGGCTGGGATCTGCTCTTACTGCTTCCCTCGAGGGAGAAAGATTGATTTTTGTGTCACGCCATGCGAGTCATATAGTACGTCGTCATCCAGTCTCTGACGCTTAGATGAGGTTGTTGAAACATGCCATAAGCAGCCACAATCCTCAGGCTGCGTCTACCTCTGGGTCACTTCCACGATGTACCATAGGCCCATTATTACCTTCCCAAATTTTGCTTTATTTTTTCGTAATCGACTGCCGAGGTCAAAGAATAGGCATCCTTGAGTTCCGTCCAAAAAACTCAAAGTGGTATCCAGAATTCCGATTTCGAGCCAGAGTTTTCTGGACCTACCAGATGCTTAGCTTCCAGCCTGCGGACCCAACAACTCACAACATGAAAGCTTGCAAGGAACCTGGGTCGACAAATGGACTAGTATTCTTCTATGCCTTATTTACACACTCCTCTTCGTATAAGAGCCCCATCTCCCTACTGTTCCAGCACCGACCCGTGACCATCTAATGAGCATTGTTCTTGTGGTGACCTACAAATATTAGCTTCATCCCTGTAAACCCCAGCATCCAAACTTACGAAGGTGGAAGTAGTAGTTTTGAGCATAACCAATGCCAACCAGGAACACAATAGCATGAATAATAGCTGTCCTTTAATCAGCAACCAGTCCCTTCTTACTTTGTATAAGGGCAGAACGTACGTGCTCCAGAAGGGTTCTTCCCGAAGTATCGAGCTTGGTATCTTCCGAGGAGTCCTTTGGGCTTGACTGCTGGTGCGGCACCTCGAGGAAGCTTTTCGTAGAAGCTGACTACACGTTGCATGCGGGCAGCATCTTGAGCAGCACCGATTCCCTATTTCCCATCAGGTGTGTTCTTCTGCTTGTGTGGTCGCTCGGCTATCGCGGTTTGCGCAGAGGATCGTTGGGGCTTCAATTGGGAATGCTGTTGGAGGTTGAGAACTTACAGTTGGTGAGGCCACCTATCATTCAGTTAACAGAGAGATCCAAGGTGACTACAGGAGCTGAAAGAGGACATACCTTGGGTGGAATGAGGGTCGAGAGCGCTCGGCGAGTAACGAAGCTCATCTTGAAAACTGCAGATCCACGTCAGCCCAATTGATCTTCCCACTACTTCCATACTAGAAGCCTCCTCAATCAATGACGTTCCATACCTCAATCGAGTGTCGTGATGAATGTGTGAGGGGAGAGTTGCGATCCGATGCCTTCAAAAGGTTGTTGAAGGTTGGAAAAGGTGTGCCTGTCGCGCGAGTGAGATCGCTGACTAATCATTTCAAACCTCAAGCTCCGCAACAACGATCGACTACAACACTTCACAGCGACTTCCACAGGAGCGCAGCCCACAATGTCGCTCCTACGACCATCAATTGCAGGCCGACTGCTCAGATCAGGCGTGCCATTTACAAGACGAGTTGTCCCAGCTACGGTACGATTCGAGAGCACGGCTTTGGGCACACCACTCACCCCCTCCGATACTGCGTCTGGAGCGGAGATTGCGAAGACAGGAGGGGAGAATGAGGTGCAAGTGCGGCATAATCAACCTGATTATACGGCGGAGGTTGATCAGGCGTCATCGTAAGCCGAGCTCTTAATGGCAGCTGTGAATCAAGCTCATTGGATCAGAACATTCTCCCCCATCCCGAAACGAGTAATGAATGGAAGTGAAGAAGGAGATGTCCTGCCTGCTGCTGTGTTATCTGGTGCTCCGATCGAACTCGAAGCTCGAACTGTCCGGTATGAGAAATCTACGTTAATAAAGAAGGGCAAAATCTAACCGAAGCAGCATCTACCGACCTGCAAAGACAGCAACTCAATCCGGCGACTGGCACGGCCACCACTGGCGCATGGACTGGGACATCCTCTCCAAAGGCCATCGATGGGAGAATCCTTTAATGGGCTGGCAATCCTCGGCCGATTTCATGCAAGGCACACATCTCAGCTTCAAGAGCAAGGAGGACGCCATCAAGTTTGCAGAGAAACAGGGATACGAATACTTTGTGCAGGAGCCGAACAATAGGAAGATTATCCCGAAGGCGTATGCGAGTAATTTTCTGTGGAGTGATAAGAAGTTGAAGCATATTCGGACGAAGTAGAAGGAGGGGTTGAGTTTGTACATATTTGGAGTTCATGTCCATCGAAGATGCATAAGAGAGCCCTGGAGAGAGATATGAATATGGTTCTGATCACAGTTTATGTTCGGCCAAGTGGCCACCCCAAAATCATATAGCACGCTGAAGATTTTGGAGCTTGGCGGCAGATACTGCTCCAGACCAGTACTCCGGGGCTTTTGTTACGAGTGTTCTCCAGAAAATTTGGACCACTCCTCGAGACAAGGATCTGGGTACGATGAGAGATCGTGGAAGCCTATTATCAACTCCGTGGCTACAAGTCCCAGGCTTTAAGACTTGTGGCGCGTCAAACGCCACTCTAGTTGTGCCACGTGCCAGGCTGCCTACCAGCCATACTCACACTATCCCTCACCACATTGCTGCCTAATAACACGGACGACAGCTCTCACAACCATTTAAAAATCATTCTTTCCATCTTTCCTTCACCTGAAGTGAAAAATTTCATTCCTCTCATCATCTCTCGAATTCCTCCTTCAATCAAGCATACCTCGCAGAATGTCTTCATCAGCCACCCATTCCCCTCCCTCATACTTAACAACTCTCCCCGGTGAACTCCGCAATCAGATCTTTACCCTCTGCATAAACCGCGCTCTAAACCACCATCTCTTCCACCCCTTGAAAACCGCCAGCTCCCCCTTCACAACCTCCGTCTACTCCCCAACCGCAAAAACAGGACATCTCAAATTCTCCAACATCGAGCCTCTCCCCCTCCTCTTCACCAACAAGCAGATCTTTGCCGAAGTGTCCTCATTGCTTTACAGTAGAGTCGAACACGTATCCATTGATGAACAGGTCGCAGTGTGGTTAGATGACGATGCTTCGTCGCGGTGGGAGTTTGCGTACTCACTGCTGGAAGGAAGGGCCCATGTAATGAAGGTAGCCAAGAGCGTCGAAATCGCGCTCCCTCGAACGCCCCGCCCCTTTCTGCTTGCTGCCTACGCCTCTATGACCCGCGCCCCGCTTCCCAAAAACACAGCCCTCGAAAGCAGCGCCCTGGCAGTTCTTCCCGGGCTAGAAGCATTTCTAGCGCAGTTTGAGAGACTGGAACGCGTGAAGATTGTGTTGCTCGCTGAATCCAAGGATCAGATTCCTGTATATGAGGAGTTCAAGGGGTTGTGGGAGTTATTCGGGGAGAGATTGAAGGTGGAGTTCAAGACGAGAATGGAGATAGCACCGCCTAATCGGCAAGTTGCGCCGCTAGCGGTCATTCATGGGCACCGGCGGAGGTGGCAAGATGGGTGGATGAAGTATGTCCGGGGACTCAAGGAGAGGGTGGTTGAAGAGTAGCAAAGGAGGGAAGAACTTACGGTTGCGGCGGGAGCTTCGTCATGTCCGCACTCTGCTTGAGAGTGTTCTTGAACACTTGGAATATGTTGAACTTCGTCTCCATTCAGTTTCCTCGCCAGGTCTCCACGAATAGAGAAAATCTCTATATAGCGACGATGCAGACAGAGTTCCAGAGGAAAGTTATAATCTTCCCTTTTCGCGCCCTGCCCCTGGAACTCTGCACCAGATCTGGGAGTACTGCATCCAAGACGCCGATAAAGTAGCAGAGATCATCACACACACAGGGTTCGACAGAATGATCTCACCCGCGGAATGCCCTCGCTACCTCTCCCTGCGATACGCTTTCCGCGACACCGGCCTCCTCATGATCGGTATTACTCCGAAGAATATCCCGGGCTTAATCTGGGCCAACACACAAAACTCTCCAGGGTGATTCTGAGGATAGTAAAAGACAGAATGTGTTTAACTTTTCGGGAGTTGCATTTTTGGGATCTGGTGAACTTGATAAAATTGCCGGGGATTCGGAGAAGAGCAACGAGTTTGGAGCTGAGAATTGAGAGGGAGGGTATTCTCGAGGGATCGGAGAGGGTGCCGCTGAATATTTGGGCGATATGACGTGGTATCTCGATGGATTTCAGGCGGGTATGGGGTGCTTTGTTAATCTTGGCGAAGCGACTTTGGGTTTGTTGGTGAATGAAGACCAAAGGATGGAGAGGCTTGCTGCTCTGCTTGAGAGTTCAGAATTAAAGAGCGCGGTCGAGAGCTATAATGATCGTGGTCGGCTGACCGAGCAAGTTCTTGCAGTGCTCGGTACGATTTTCCAGATTTCGGAATTAAATGGCTTGGTCAAGTATTGTGGTGAGTGGGTAAGGTGTCGGATGAATTGGACTTTGGAATGTGTTGAAGATCCGGAGGGATCGTAGGCGGGAAGGTTAATACCAAAGGAGCAAAGAGAATGCAAAAAGTGGGAGACATTATCGAAGCCTTTAATGAACAGAAATTGAGCTAGACAATGGATTCATGTAGACTAGACCCGATCAAGAAGACCAAGGGACTGAGAAGAGTTTGCGAATATAGAGATCTCATGACTTTATGGAGAAGTTTGCTTTTAACTCAAAAGAGGAAATGTTTTGAAGGCCCAGACTTCGCATGTGGCATGTCTCTGTAACTGGATCTTAACCCTCTCAATTATGGTCTATTTACCGGCTATATTTAGCTTGAGTTCCACTTGTTGAATCCCCCTTCCCAAACACCAGTTGCAGGGGTATATAAAAGATCCTCCTTTGGGGAGTCTGACCCGACCATTAACGCCCCACCAATTATCTCCCCTGTCCAAACGAAATCTCAAAGACACAGCATGACCAATGCAGCTACGCTAGCAGCGACCAAGCTGTAAAGTTGGGTCCCCGTAGACAAAGTAGCTGCACCAGTGAAGGTGATCGGCGCAGTGGTGGTAGCATTTTGTTGCGTGAGAAGCGTTGACGTCGCTTGGTTGACGGAGGAAGTTGTGGTGCTGGTGAAGTAAGTCTGAGTGACTGCTAGAGGAGTCGAAGCGGGAGGAGTGTAAACTTGGGTTGTTCCTGCGCCGAATGTCTCGGTGCTGAAGGAGATGTTGATGATGGTAGTCTGGAAATCAAGTCAGTAAAGAATAATGGGGCTGTTTGAACAGGAAACTTGCGTATTCACCGCTCTCGGCAGTCTCAGTGCGGGTATATGTCATAGTGTGCGTCTTGCAGTCTTTGGACTTAGTTGAGTGCGACTTAGCGCTGTGCGTCTCTTTGCTGTAGGAAGCGTGAGTGCCGACGAGGTAGCTGTGTGTTTTGTAGGCTTTGGTTTCCTTGCTGTCGCTTTCGTGGGTCTTGGTTGCTTTGTACCCTTCCGAATGCGTCTTTGTTTTGTGAGATACAGACTTGGTGTACTTCACTTCGTATGGCTTCGATTTGTATGAGTCTTTCGATTTCGACTCATACGAGTCTTTCGACTTCGAATCATACGAGTCTTTTGACTTCGAATCATACGAGTCTTTCGACTTCGAGTCGTATGAATTGCTTGGCTTCGAGTAGCTGTCGCCTCCGTATGCTGGTGATGAGTCTCCCGACGACGAGTTTTCAGAATATCCAGATTTGCCTCCGGAAGAGTAGGAATTGTCGCCAGATGAACTGTAGTCCGAGCTTCCTGGGAGAGCTGCAACTGAAGAGGCAAGTGCTGCCAAGACGAGAATAAGTGCAGAACGCATGGTCGAGTTGGTGGGGCTGATGGTGGAGTTTGTTTGGAGAGGAGTGATATTAAGTATAGGACAAGAAATTAGATCCAAGAGATTGAAGAAAGAGTGAAGATCGACTAGTAATAACGAATGATACTAGACAATGATCTAAGTTTGAATGAAGGTCGACAGCCTGAAGGACCGGTCAAGAGAAGAACCAAGCACGAGCTTCGAAGAGCTGAATATATGTCAACTTTTCTTTTCGGGTAGCTCAAACGCTGCAAGTTACAGCAGGTACAAGATCCCCTAATTGAACACTCGATCACCAAAACACTCGTGCATGTTCACGCATTGGATGGGCAAATGAGGCGCAGTCTCATCAGATATGATATGATACAGGAGAAACTGTGATCCTTGCTCATTCCTCGTTGGGTCATCTGAAAAGGGGAGGGCGGCTGAGTGATGGGCTCAAAATAACTATAAGCTTGATCTCGCGACATTTCACGTCTCGAGACTCCGGAAAACGTGCCTAAGTGGCGGGAAGAATTGGAGGCTGTGCAACAAGCTTTTGATAAGTCCAACATGCACATGACTTAACAGATAGAAGGCGCAACCTTTAATAGCAAGGAATTGATGCGAACGGGGTCTCGACGACGGCATTCAGATGAACTCCAATCATCCCGGATTCGCGATACTTCGCACCGAAGCCAAGAGAAAGTATCTTCTTTATAACTCTCAAAGATCACGGAAGTCCAGTCTCTGCAGCGAATCAGAGGAGGATTCGAGCGCGTGAGATGCCGACTTGCAAGTTTGGGTGCTTGAATGATCGCTCCGATCAAACCTCCGAAGCCTCAGAAGTCAACCCACGAAACAGAACACTGAAAACAAGCGACGAAAACGTGGAAAACATTAGATTAAAGGAGTGAAAAGAGAAACGGAGTTGGGGCGGTGCAATCTGCCCGCATTGAATCCATTTCGTCATGTTGCCGAAAATATTTGTTACGATGGTGAAGAAGGAGGTTTGAGGACAAAAGCATTCCTTGGGCTACGCCGAAAGTGGCTCGGCCCGCTTTTTCCCGGATGTGAGATGGGTTCTGACCTACACCGCCTTCCTAAGATGGTTTCTGCCGTATATCCAACTTCTTCACGTCTCTCCCCTCATCTTCTCCACATCGCCTCCAAAGTTCGGTTCGTTGCGTTGATGACAGAGCTCTCGTTCTTCCACATACGCAATTTCGCGAGCTAAGTGGCATCAAGGTGATCTTCTCGTGTCCCCGTTGAACTTGTTTGTCGGTTTTTCTTCGATCATCGTTCAAACTGAGTCGACAGGCGCAGAAGTTACCCTTATTGACTTGCTTGACCCTCCATATTCTCGCCTCCAGCCCTATTACATCCAAGCATCGACGACTTGCAGAGACTCCCTTCCGTGGATCATGCAATCGTGGCATGAGTGTGTGACTTTGTGGTGCGTGGATTATGTGCCCTGTCATCAAGGGGAACCTCAATGTCCGAAATCTTTCGAAACTTTGGAGCAATGCGCAACAAAAATTCACCTCGAGATAAGGCTTGGAATGTGTTTCAATGTACCAGAACTTTTCGAACCTTCAATCTATGTGCAATAGAACCTTTCTGCGAGGGCTTGCACCCCGGGTGTGGCGAAGGAGGGAAGATTGTCTGCAGACGTGTACAAAGTCAGTCACCTGAGTCGATGGTCTTCTGAGGATTTCCTCTCTCCTGCGAAACAAGTGTGATTGCATAGACAAACTTCTCAACCCCGAGTACGTTCTCTCTCCCAGCTGCGCTTGGACGTTACGATCATCCCGGGTTGAGAAAGAGTCTCGCCCAACAAAGATTGCAACGCGGTAAATGCCAGTCCCTACAGTTTCGAACTCACCTTATATTCAGCTGTTCGGTGTGTCCATGTCAAAGGGTCGGCAGTACTCTATCAGTCAAGATACACAGTCAGCTGGATTACTGAGCCTTTCGGCGTCCCTACTCGAGTACATTTCACTTCACTTAGTCACGACTCACGAGTAGTCAAGCATTCTAGTTTGTGTGTGGCGAGCCCTTGATCTCGGAGCTCAATTCCCAAATATGGTTGACTCCCAGAAAGACAGGCGGCCCATTTTTGGCTTCTGTCACGCTCTGTCGCAGTGTCGAGATATGCAACAAGACCTCTTTCCTGGTCCACAATCCGAAATATAAAGTAAACGGAGAGTAAGCAGAGCAGCTTGTGCTTGAGATCACAGCAAGAGGCAATATAGCGACCACATCCTCATTCTACGAGTCGAATGTGAAGGGCGTGTATGCGGTAGGCGATCGCGCGATGCCGATGAAGAGTGCTACGATAGCTGTTGCGTCTGGGACTGCGCGTGCGGTCTCTCGGCGGTGTTGCCGGTGGAGATGGAGGGAGATTCGGGTTGACGTCTTAGAGGATGATGGTCAAAAGAGAAAGGCTAGTTTGAGAAGTTTGAAAAGAGAAAGAGAGTATGAGAGCAGACAGTCTAAGTGTTTTGAGAACGAAGCTTAGCCGTGCTACTTCAGTTACCGATATTTAATGGTAGCAAGGAAGTTCATACCACGAGACTCTCTGGTGGAGTTAGGCGGAGGCGTCAGTCTTCTACGGGTAAGGGAGATATCTGTCGAGCTGTGGTAAGGCGATGTCAACCTCTTCTGTGCTCCGCAGCTCCTCTCCTTTGTCCACCTTAAGCGATGCCCGATGGCAATCCTCACAGTACCAGATCTTCCAGCGAGATGCCCAGACTAGCAGCTGCTTGAGCTGTTATGAGAAGTTCGTCAGGCTGTGCTCTAGGTCGAGAGCAAAGTTCGTGGAATCATGGTCCAGGAACCAGCACGAAGAGAATCCTTAGGCTGTGTCGCTCACGGAGTGAGACCAACGATTTTATTGTAATCTTACCAACTGTGGGTGATCATTTTACGGTCCTCTCTATTGAAGTGACGACCACGTGTCTTGAAGCAAAAAAGAAAAGTACGGAAGCCGAGCATCCAAATCCAATTGCCTCGTGGTGGATTTATCAACGTCTCGATTCGAAATCTCACATATATCAGGACTAGAGCACAGACAGGGCTTTAATCTTTGAGATCCAGGATCTCGTAGGCAACGGAATAGACATGTTGAATACACTTTGGCTGGAGGAGCATTTATAAGGAAGGATGTCTGAGATGATCTAGCTTCACTTGGGAAATTGCAGTTGAAACCCCAGCGCCGCTGTTCTTGGTTATTACAAGATGGTCTAGATAATTGTCACATCTCGTTTCACCCAACCCCCTCGCTCAAGCAGAGTGTCGTCTAGATCACGTGGCAAACGAGCAATCCCAACCCTGACAAACTTCCCCTCGTTTCCTTCCCCTTTCGCAGGCTTCAGTAAAAGCGCGAGGTGGCAATATTCGTCCCGCCTAATCCGAACAAGGCTGACATCGAGATAGTAGCCAGGATTGGAATATGTGGGCCCCTTTGCGATCTCATCGAAGATGCAACCCTGGTCCGCGCTGAACAGGTCTCCACTGGTAACAGGAGGTGGTAGATTCCACATCTTATCCAAGTTGATCGAGAAGGTCCTGAGAGTGAGCTCGCCACCAAGAACAGCACCGTAGGAGTCGTCATCTTTCGATGTTACCACGCAATTCAGCACTTCAGCCTTACAGAAGGTTTTGGGACCAAACCTGTCCGCAAAAGAATGCGTGTACATACTGAAGAGGTTCCCAGGCCGAAAGCAATCCATAGCAGCCTAGCTCCAGGAAGGTGCTCGATATGAATCTGGTTTGATGCCATGTTCGGCGTAGCTCCAAGTAAGCCCAAAATGCATATCCTCAAGCCAGATGCCTGCTTTATAAGTGGAATGTATCCGGCTGGAGAACTCATGAGCCAAGCCCGATATTGCTGGGAGTTTGTCCGATGAGACCGAAAGAGCACGAAAGGCGTAGTCATCTAGCATATTGTACCACTGGTGGAAGGCCTCGTTATAACCCATTTCCAAGTTTTCCTTATTGGTCGATAGAAACTTGGATATGCTGAGGAACTCTTGCCCTCTCTTGGGATTGAGCATCTTCTTGAGGTGCCTTTCAGAGCAACTCCTCTTTTGGCACTTCCATTTCAGTTCTGTTGCCGAATAATGGATTGTGCGTGGAGACAGAAGAGTCTCTTGTAGTGTCCAGCCGCGTTCTGACAAATGGTCTTCGTCCCGCTGCCCACGCCTCAATAGGATATCACCGATTGGACTTTGCACCACTGATACACTCTGTGTTGAACCAAGACGGGTGCCAGAGACCTGTTTAAGAGGCAAGCCTACCGAGGGTAAAATAGCGAGTGGAGGATCGTTTTTCCTTGCTAAATGAAGAAATCCTTCATGGTCTCCTCTAGCACAATCGACAGCAATGGTCAAAGCTGATCTCTTATAATAGAGGTGCATCGAGGCTGCTTCCTGGACCCAATCTTCATGGCTATCTTGGATAATACACAAAGAGTCTATCCAAAGAAAACGAAATCCGAGCCTTCTAGTAACAAGGATAGCGTCTCGAAAAGTGCTTGGAAGTTCTTCTAGCGAAATCGACTGCTCGAAATCTGCGATATTAGAGTTTGTCGTGCAAAAGTGCGGGTTCGGTCCCCACTGTGCCGTAGACATTCGAATTAGGTCCATATTCCCCAGGCGACAGACAACGAACAATACTAGTGAGATTGAAAGAAGTAGACTTACGCAATGGCTGAGTGTAACATAGCCACCAACCTCCCTTTGATTTGCGACTTTCAAGAAAATTGAGCCATCGCCTCCTCCTATCCCGATATCCAGAACCCTAGTGGGCAAAGGTACCTCAGTTTCAGAAGTGCAGTAACTCCCATGACTTTCGGCACATTCTCTCATCCATGTGTTTATCAGAGCAAAACAACCATCCGAGTATGGCGTTGTGAAGCTCGGCCTGCCTTCGACCAACCCTGCCAGCTCTGGAGCGCAGTCATGCTCAATATATATCTCGAAATCTGCAAAATCGTATGAGATGGAGTATCCCGTTTCATTTCCGGTTGAGAAAACAACGGATCCAATGCCACTAGACGGGTCCGCAGCAGCAAATCTGCAGACAATCTGAGAGTTTACGTTTAATGAAGCGGGAAAAACGTAATCACGTTCTGCTGCCCGGATACGGCGATTTCGTCCTGCCTCGACACGGAGTTCTCGACACAGTTCACAGCCTTGTTCGGCGGCTTGGTAAACGGCGCGGAGGTTTGCATGATGGAGACCCTTGGCCTCCCTGGCAAAGAAGGTAATGGATTTGCAAACATCGCAAAGCATTTCGGGAGATGCGACGTGTATCGTGCTTTCAGAGTTCGGGGTGTGTTGACGGATGTTGAAAGGCAACGCGGCTGGATCGACACGATGCTGGCAGGCAGCCATATTAGTCAGCTGTCCATGGCTGCATTGCTGCTTCACTGGATAGATCTGGAAAGCCGCAAGGCTCTGGTGTGGAGGCTCCGCATTGGTTGACAGGAGCGACATGGACGCCATCAAGCAAGTTGACGGGCTGATGTGCTGCTTGGCAAGGCTCGACCAAAACACTCGCATTCCGTCACTCTGTTCCGATGATTGGATCGTACCGCGACGCCGCCGGAGAGCCAGCAAAATGCTGCTCCATGTTGTTCAGGCCAAAGCCTAGAGCATCAAGTCGAAGCGCTGATGTCCTCGCAAGACGCGATCACAGTTCGAGAAGACCGAAGTCTGCGTGAATGAATCTCGGACCACAAACCCAAGAAATCGCAGCTCATTCCGTTCCGGGCGACCTCGGACATCGAATAAAGTGACGGAAGGCCGATCGGTCGATCGAGGAGCGGTGCCCAGACACGGGTCACGGAGCGGGTGCGGCTTTGGAGTCGTACAAGACCTCCCCGTCGTCCTCTCTGCAAGGTGGTACCTGATCATTACTCGCGAATATTGTTGCGTGGAGAGGTAGACGAGTCTCTTGGACGTCTGTTCGCGCGACGAGGAGTGAAGGTAAATGAAGTGGAAGAATGGTAGAAAGGAGAAAGAGAAGAGGAGCTTCATTGGCGCCTTCCACAAGGAGGTAAATCAAGAGTCACGTGATTGAGAACTACTCCCTCGTCGACTTCGAAGGCACTTTTGGGCAAGGGTATTGAGCCCTTGTGGCATCCATTCTCTACGAACAGAACCGCAGCGCCGTATTATATTGTACAACGTAGAAAAGCGAGAGTTTGCTAGTCCTCGTAACAGCTGCTTTACACCAGCGATGGACAATAGACTCCACCAACGCAATCATCGTCTTTTAAGTACCACAACGCCAGTCAGCCATGCAGCCACCTGCGTGCAACAAAAAACTCCCCCAGATTTTATACACCATCCATTTGCAAGCAACTTTTACCTTCTTGGCACACCTCCCAATACATGTCTACACAACTTACTTCCCCAACCATAATTAAACGGCCTGAGTCGGGTTCTGAGACATCGCCGGCTTCGAGTCCGGATTCTCAGGGAAGACTCGCTCATCGTGGGCCATCAAACGAGCCGGGACAGTCTCCTTATTCTCAGCCACCTTAACATCAGCAGGCAAGACACTGGGCTTCCAGCCAGCACTCTTCCGCGGGTTAACGCCAGAAGTATACATAGTATCGATCTCCTCCAAGCTGCGGTCCTTGGTCTCCATCATGAAGAAATAGACAATGAAGAACAGCGCCAAGCAGCAGCCGCCAAAGACGAGACCGTAGAAGTAGTGGATCGCGTTCGTGATGAAGGTTGTGAAGAAGGAGATCAGGAAGTTGAAGAGCCAGTTCGAGGCAGTGGCAACAGCCATGGCAGGGGCACGGTAGCGGGACGGGTACATTTCTCCGACAACAGCCCAGACGAGAGGGCCCCAGGTTGTGGCGAATGCGACGATGAAGAGACAAGTGAAGACAATCAGGACTTTACCAGCGGTGGGGGTAGCCATGGGGTTGTTGGCGTCGAGAACGAATGAGCCGACGAACGCGTAGACCATGAAGCACATGAACATCCATGCAGCGCCAGCCATCAAAGCCTTGCGGCGACCACAGTTCTTGACGATCCAGAGACCACCGACGGTAGCTCCGACGTTGACGGAACCGAGGATGATGGAGGTGATGTAGGAGTTCTCGATACCGGTGGACTTGAAGACGGTTGTGCCGTAGTAAAAGAAGAAGTTGGCGCCAGTGAGCTGCTGACCAGCTTGGAGGACCATGCCGAGAAGGGTACGGTAGAGCATGCTTGGGCCGGTGAAGATCTCATACCATGGGGCAACACCTTGAGCGTTGTCTGCCTTCAACTTATCATCGATTTCCTTGACCTCGTCGTCAATCAGCTTGGAGTAGGGATCGACACCGTTCAATTTGGCCAATGTGTTCCGTGCTTCCTCCACCCGGCCCATGCGGTAGGCGAATCGTGGAGATTCCGGCATGAACAGGATGGAACCGCCTAGGATGAGAGCCCACAGCATGGAAAGAGCATTGGGGATTCTCCATTGGGCAGAGTTGCCGAAAGCAGCTTCAGTGTGCCAGTTGATCTGCAAGTTGTTAGCACCCAGCTGTATCAGGGAAGTTATTATATAGTAACTCACCATATAAGCAGTCCAAATACCAAGTGTTATCATCAGCTGATACGAAGCAACCGTCGCACCTCGAATATTCTTCGGTACGCTCTCACTCTGATACATCGGCACACTCGTGCTCAGCGCACCAATACCCATCCCAGCGGTGAATCGTCCCATCGCAAACTGCACCCATTGCTTCTCGGACGAAACCTCAATAACAACACCAATGATATAGAAGAACGCCGCGGAAGAGATGGTCCATTTGCGACCCAGGCGATCGCAGATCCATCCAGAGGCGAGACAGCCAACGAGCGTGCCGATGCAGAGCAAGCCGACGATGGTACCTTGGCGCGCAGCGCTGAACTGGCCGTTCTCGCCGAAGCGCGCGAGGAAGTCGGACATGGCGAGGAAACCTATTCGCCTGTTAGCACCTGCAAGCATCACGAGCGGGTGGGTGACGGTGGAGGGGGACGTACCGGAGATTTGACCAGACTCGTAGCCAAAGATGAATCCGCCCATAGACGCGATCGCGCCGAGCAGGACAGCGAGGAAGGTGAGCATTGGCTCATTATCAGCAGTAAGGGGGACGGGAGCAGCGTGCCCGTTGATACCAGATGCGATGGACTGCGTCGCGGGCGTGTTAGAGAGGGGGGTTTGGTCAAAGGGCGTGCTTGCTGCGCTGCCTTTCGCGACGGCAGCAGGAGCGACTTCCGTCTTGGACAAGAAACCCATGGTGGAGTTGCGTTCTTGAACTTGCGGCTATCTATCTATTAAAGAGTGGTGTTGTGGTGTTGCGGTGTTGGAGTCGAGAGGAAGCGTTTGATGAATGGAGAAATGAGAGGGAAGAAGGGAGAGAAAAGGGCGGTGCGAGCGCGGACACTTATACAAGCATTCACCGCGAAGGCCACTTGACGATGGCTAGATGGGCCAGTCTTGAAACAGGAAGGAGCGAGGTCGTTCTATCCATTTTGGGATTTCTAGGGCCGCAGAACTTTCCGCGCTCCCACTCCCACTCCCACACCCACTCTCCCCAACCTGCACATGATCAGAAAGGAGACGGTCCGCAATTCGGCACACAGAATTTTGCATTTTTCCTGATTGTGCTGTGGGCCCAAATTGTGAAGTCTGGCGATGCGGCCATGTCGAGCTGTCAGTGAGAACCGGATCCCAGGAAAACGCCTCCGTGGTACCACCGACATATGTTGGGTCCCTGGTTCGTTGGTAGATGTGCTAAGCTAAGAAACTCATCGATTACTCGAAATATATCAAGGGATTGATATGCTTGGCGTCTTGAGTAGAGATGAGAGAAGCCTTGAAAGATGATTGACCTTTCATCCCATCTTTTCATATCGTCGTAAAATACCCGTCTCAGCCTTTATCACACCCGCAAGCCTCCTCAAACCTAGCTCCTAACTGACTCAAATCCATCTTTAGATCTCATTTAGAGCCAATTATCTGATAGCGGACCGCGTTGTGGGTGTGTTCGGGACGATGGCGTGGGAGCGAGGCGTAAGTGAATTGAGAATGGAGTGAGGTCGTGAAAAGTGAGGCTCGAAATATGGGGCATGCCAAAGCCACACCGGCGCGAGTGCCGTAAACACAGGGGCCGATCCTTGAAATGACAGGGAAGAACGCCGCCAAGAAATTTGGAATGACGACGGTGCGGCCGCCGTTTGTTCGCGATCACGCTCCATATGACTTTTTTATCAGACATCACGTGTTATTGTCAGTTATTTGTGTCGAGCAGAACCACCACTAAAGCATTGCTGAAGGTTAGCCAGTTGCGAAGAGCAAAACACAATAATACAGACGTAGAGCATGCAGGAGAAGAAGACTGATCTATGCAATATCATGTCCATTCTATACACAAATACAAACATCTAACCCCAAGTTCCTCCACCCCCTCCCCGTCCCTGCCTCTTCTGCGCACTCAACCTCCAATCATCCTCCGCAGCGAACTTGTTATAAAGCGGCTGTATCCTCTCCGCCTTCTTCCTCTTACTCAACTTATCCGTCGGGGCAACCTTAAAGAAGCTCGGCGCTGCCTCCACAAGCCACTTCGGCTCGATCGCCGTCGTTTGATGCATATACTCTTTACTTGTCAACACCAGTGTATGGTAAATCACCCATTCCGCCTGCTTGCCAAACAGCGCGGAAGAGGGGTGCAGGTACACGGGTGTGCCCTCGATGAGAGTTTTGTACCCTTCTTGTGGGTCCTTGCGCGCGGAGTTGCGGAAGAAGCCGCTGCATAATGCTTGTCGGACTTTTTGCGTGTTGCGACCACAGGAGACGATGGTGTGTTTGTACCGCTCCATAATCTTCACCAACTGATCACGGACATCCTTTGCTCTGCGCATGCTTCGAGCTTGGATGAAATTCTCAAAGCACCAAGGGTTCGCATATTTATTCTGCTTCCAGGAGTTGTAGACATTCAAGAGAGTCAAATGGTCACCATGCGGGTCGTGGAACTTGGCTTTCTTCTGGTCGGCTTGCGTCTGCTTTTCTTTTGGGCGGTAGAAGGGGGGGGGCAGGGAGAGCATGGCGACGATGCTGAGGATTTCCTCCGAGCAGCCGAGGTCGACGGCTGCAATGAGGACTTTGGCTAGGGAGGGGTCCATAGGGAAATCAGCCATTTTGCGGCCGAGGCGGGTGAGGAGTCCTTCGTCGTCAAGAGCTGATAGGGCGTAGAGTTCTTCGAGGGCTGTCAACATCGTGTTTGTAGGTGGAGGGTCCATAAAGTCGAAGTGTAATAAGTCGTTGATTCCCATGGCTTTGAGCATGAGAATCGTGTGAGAGAGATTTTGCCTCTGGATTTCTGGAATTGAGGTAGGCAGCATTTCGGATTGGAATGCAGCTTCGGTGTAAAGACGGAAACACTTTCCTGGACCAGTTCTCCCAGCACGGCCAGCTCTTTGCTTTGCTTGAGCTTGGGAAATAGGTGTCACAACAAGAGAGTCCATTCCAAGCTTCGGATCGTATGCGTTCTGCTTGACGAAGCCAGGGTCGATGACATAGTAGATGTGGTCGATCGTGATGGATGTTTCTGCAATGTTGGTGGCAATAACGACTTTTCTGCTTCCAGGAGGCGCTGGGTCGAAGATCTTACTCTGCATCTCACTGGGTAATGCTGAATACACAGGGAGAATGATGAGCTCGGGGACGCTTGGTCCGAGCGCTTTCATACGCTCGAACAAGATCTCACAGCTGGTATCGATTTCTTCCTGGCCAGTCAAGAAGAGAAGAATATCTCCAGGGGGTTCCGTAAGATGAATCTGCATCACGGTAACGAGAGCTGCATCCAGATAATCGGACTCGGGTTCACGAGAGTACATGATCTCGACCGGGAAAGTTCTTCCAGGAATTGAGAAGATGGGACATTCGTTGAAGTACGCAGAGAATTTGTCGGCATCAAGAGTAGCGGATGTAACGATGACTTTCAAGTCCGGTCGACGCTTCAAGGTCTTCTTCAGCAGTGCGAAGAGGACATCGGTCGAAATCGTACGTTCGTGAGCCTCGTCCAACATAATGACTGAATATCTCTTCAATTCAGGATCCATGAGAACCTCTCGTTCCAACATGCCATCAGTCATGTATTTGATCTTGGTCGCTGAACTGGTGCAGTCTTCAAATCGAATGGCATATCCAACCTCTTGGCCAAGCTGACAACCCACCTCCTCTGCAACACGTTTTGCTACCGACATAGCAGCAACACGACGAGGTTGGGTACACCCAATTATGCCATTGTTGGCAAAACCTGCTTCAGCCAGGTATTGAGTCAGCTGCGTCGTCTTTCCTGAGCCAGTATCTCCAACTACGATCAACAATTGATTGGCGTGCACGGCCTTGATCAGTTCTGATCTGAATCTGTAGACAGGCAACGATTCTCGCTGTTGCTTGATCGTCATATCTGTTCTTCGTCCAAAAGATTGTTCCTTATTCTGTGTTGCTTTCTTCCACTCGGGCACATCTTCCAGTGCTGGGAGGGGTTTGGCACTTCGGAGGTCACTAGCAAATTTTCTCTCATCCGGTGCTGCCATAGGATCATTCCACTGCGCCGATAGATCAACCTTTGAACTTTCTTCAGCAGCTTTGTCCTGTGCCTCCTGTTGTCTTAATTCTCTTCGGTCTTTCGCAAGTGTAGTCCCAGCCATAGCAGCTCGATTCATAGAACCATCCGGAGCCTTGACCACTCGGATAGGGGAAAGCTCGAGAGACTGTTTCGTCTGTCCAGCAAGGAAAGGTGGCTCCTCTTCTCGCAGCTCAATATCAACATCTTCTTCCAACTCCATTTCTCCCTCGCCATTCAATGTGGCGTTGTATTCTTCATCTAGATCTGGGTAGTCTGAAGCCTTCACAACCCCAGAAGCAATAAGCTGCCGAATCTCCCATCGCTCTGGAGACGTCATTCTCTTCTTCACCTTCCGAGAGTTGTTGGTCATGTCCCCTTCAAAGACCAACACTTTATCGTCTATCAGGCCGTACTCGTTCTTCGTTCCTCCTAGCCTCTCCATATTGGCGCCTGATTGGATCCTGGCTTGTGGAGCCATATCTCTGCCGGTTTCCTGATCAACATCTTTCATGGAAAGCCCGATCCTAGAGCCTTCAATCTTGACGACCTTAATCTTCACTGGCTGTCCTCTCGATACCAGATCTGAAGGGTGGTTTACCCGTTGACCCTCCACCAAGGCTGATACATGGACAAGGCCATCCACCTTCCCTTTGACCCCATGTATATTCACGAATGCTCCAAAATCTTTCACTCCCGTAATATGACCGTCATACACCTTGAAAAGAATAGGCTCATCATCAATCTCGGGCGTTGGAGGCCGTCTAAATTGGTCGTCTTCGTCTCGTCTCCGTCTGCCGCTTTTGTAACCATTTCTGGAGCGCCCATAATCATCCTCGTCCTCGTAGCCGTTTTTCCTTCGCCTCCTATCCTCCACTGACCGTGACCGTGACCTGTATTTCTCTTTTCGACTCCGACCTCTATCATAATCCTCATCAGGGCTTCGACTTCGTTTTCGACTCGTCCTTGCAGGCTTCTCCGCCCTCGCCTTACTCTCAAGCCCCTCCAACAGTGCAAGAGTATCATCAATAGCATCAGTCCCTCCATTCGCCGCTCCGTCTGCCTGCGAATCCACATAATCCTGCCACGGCAACTCCTTGTCCGGCAGCGCCAGGCCCTTGAAAACCTTAGACTTCTCCTCCGCCCTTTGCGATCCGTTCTCTGTCTCGCCGTTCGCAGCCTTCCCCTTCTTGTACTTCGGGTGCATAGTCTTGACCAGGCGGTCGACACTCTCAATCAGACTCTGGGGGAACTCAGCGCCCATCGCCTCCAGCTTCTGCTGGAACTCGTCCAGGGACTTGCATTCTGCATGCTGGGCGATGACGAATTCTGCGAGGGTCTTATCGCTGATTCCGAGATGGTTCTGCAACTCTGAGGTCACCTTGGAGACCAGTGAGAGCAGTTCGAGGGATTCGAGGTCGTCCATGGCGGCGTTGTTGCGGATGATAGTTGACGCAGCTTTTTTGAAGACGTTGTATCAAGCCTCGCGATTTTAGCGCTAAACCTATTTAGTTCATTTCAAATCGCCACCCAGCCTCACTCGTCTCTTCTCACATCTACTCCGACAGACACGATCAAATCTTCGGCCGA
The DNA here is from genome assembly GCA_021399475.1 of Hyaloscypha finlandica. Taxonomy (NCBI): domain Eukaryota; kingdom Fungi; phylum Ascomycota; class Leotiomycetes; order Helotiales; family Hyaloscyphaceae; genus Hyaloscypha; species Hyaloscypha finlandica. The sequence continues at coordinate 141,453 of JAJTUR010000064.1, read as the reverse complement.
ATGGGAGAATGCCCCTTTAATATCCGTGCCAAATTCGTTCATTTGAATCATTCTCCCCCGTCGCCCGGTACATTCGCGTGTTCCTTGCCGCTATTGTCCCATCTCAATCCTCAGAGCTTCACGGAACTCGCCCAAGTTGCATGGTCACGATTCTCTTGTTAACCACTTTCCTTGATTACTATTATATAGGCCAAGTCGGCCTCAAACCGAAGCCTTCAAAACTAAACTGCGAGCGTCGCGGCACCCGCCATCTCAAAGACATGGTATCAGATCAAAATGGAAAACTAGGGTTCATGCTTCCTGGCTGAATGCGAAGTCGATTTATGCAGATTTATCAAGGGGCATATGGGCGTTTCAATAAGAGCCACCTCTGTGCAAACTGGACCGCATCGCGAAGTTGGAAGAGACGTGAATCTGCTCCCCCAACCTTCCCACGAACTATCGTCCTCTCCTTTTCAAAATCCGCACCCAACTCACCAAACCGCTCCTCCGAAAGTGCAGCATCACGGACGGTCATCCATTGGCACCCCTTATCTATCATCACAGCAAATGAATTCTCCATCATCCTTCCCGGTATCCTATACTCCGCGAGATGAAAGAGTGTGCAACTCTCAAATCCCACACCAAGAAGCAACACACGAGCATGTGCACACTCAAGCTTTGCCAAGGGACTCTGCTCCCCAAGAGCACAATCAAGTGCATGACCAGCCGTGAGTGATTCCCCATGTGGTCCAACAGCTGAAAATGATGTCTGAGGATGTGCACTCCACACAGCACCAGGCCACGTCCGAACGGCCTCAGCGATCACACCCATAAAGCGTGTAGGAGTGGTACGAGGATCTTACGGCAACATAGTCTCGCGGATGATCGGCTTCCATGCTTCTGGCACTGGAGGATGCTGCCAATTCGCCGGATCCGAATTGTCTGAGGACTGTGTGGGAACCACCAGCGTGCCTGTGTTACCTAGCACGTCCAAGAGCGCAAGGATTACGGCCTCTGCGCCGCCGTTTACCCAACCAAGTGATCTGAGTGAATAATGGAGTAGTAGTGTGTCGCCATGGTTCACTCCAAGTTCACGGAATTGGTCTGCAAGTGACTTGCGAGTGCAAAGAGGACCAGTTGGAAAGCTTTCTCGCATCTTGGTATCTCCTATTTCAATTAAAGACGACCGGTTATGGGTAGATGGTTGGGAGAAACCGAGCAGTTTACTGGTTTCTTCACAAAAGGGTGGCTTGTGACGGCTCCGGTGGCAGCTGAAAGCAACTTCAGCACGTATTTGCGCCATGCGTCTTGGCTGCAGAAAGCTCCTCCTCTCTGATTGGTCATCTCAAAATCCAGTGATGAGAGATCATCTTTTGTTTTCAGCAGTTGTAATGTTTCCTGACTAGTGGCTCGGTGTAGCCATGCAGCATCCTCATTCTCAGTACATCGGATGAGTTGGTGGTTTTGAGGTTGAGAGGCAATTTCGAAAATTCAAAATCGCAGGCAAAACGAACGAAAGGATTCCTCCCTCCTAAACTTTGTTAGTTACCCTTTAATAACGTTGTGCCAGTGCTGATTAAACTTTATAGTCCTATGAGAAGGACAATTGCTAAGGAGGTCAAGATTATGCCTCACCTAGTCACGTGAATGAGAGGGTTCTGAGAAGTGGTCACCATAGCAGAACACTTAGCACGATTTCCTATTTCTCATCTCTTATCAGTAGTCACAAATCTGGGGGGGACGGGGGGGTTCTCTTTGAAGTTCCCAGGATCAATATTCTTGAAATAAAGCTGGCGGTGGGTACGAGAGTGAAAACAATTAAAGCTGAGATAAAACTCTTCACTGCGTGAGCTTGCTGGTTTCGCGCGTCTACCAATAAACTTAAATGTTCTCCAAGACCGTACTGAATTTCATTGTTTAGCATAAATTAGGTGATCAGACATGATCTTTCGATTTATTGCAGCTCAGCCCGCCGAACACCTCAAACTATCTGAATAGCTGGCAATTGCTATTTAGAAAGGGCCTCATGAGTGCCATTAAGAATCAACGAAGATCTGGTGCAGTGAATACAATAATATAGAACGAATTTGAATTTGGGCAAGGAGTGATAGCCTGAAACGTTCGGCGTGAAGTAAGCGGGGGAGCACCCTTCAGCACTATGGGGGACAACCTGTTCGCAAAGGCCATCATTTAATTACTATCCAGTCCCAATTGCTTTACTGCTAGGGTATTGCATTCATTGCCACTGATCTCAAGTTTCCGAAGAATTATCCTTGCATGATAAATCCGGCCAGAATCCTGTGCCTCTCCCCCGGCTTAGTCTTTACCTGTCCTTAACCTCTCCTCTCTGTTCTCTCATGTGCAACCTATGGCAGTCCAACACTGGATTACCAACTGAGTCCAAAATTTTCGCAACACCAAAGTGCATATTAAGAGTCTTGCAGTTGATATGGCTCCACTCCACGCTCTTTCCTCTCGGCTCCTGCAGAATTTGAATTTTGATTCCCTTTAGCACATTCGCTAGCTCCTCAATGCTCAGCGTGATGTTTTCCGAAGTAGTAAGAGGCCACAACGAGGCCTTTTGGATTCCTCGAGCAACGGATCCATAGATCATGGCATCACAGGCTTCTTTGTCGTGGCTTCGCAGACAGAGAGGCTTGGTGCTTTGCTCGAAGTTCGTGAGCCAGGTGAAGGGAATGCGAAAGAGCTGTTCGATTGTTTCTGCTCGAATCTTAAGTATGCTTTCTGTGTTCATCGATTAGCCATTGGTTTTTCATTCTCTTTGCCGACTTTCTCAAGAAATGGGGAGAGCAAGGAAGAAGGGCATACCCAAGATTTCATTCGGCATCGGCTCTGGCATGACCTCTGCATTCTTTGTCAAACATTCCCCTTTGTTACCGATCTTCACCTCGAGCACCAGCTTCTTTGCAAGTTCTTCAAATACGGATTCTCGACCAAAAGCCCAAGCGATAAACAACCACCCCTCCTTGCCATCTTCCTTTGATGCCGTCTTCTCATCGGACAACCAGGAATCGAGCCATGGCGCAACAAGACTGGCACATGAGTACTGGTCGCACAGTATGGCTACTTGCAATAGCTGACGGTACGGTAACTTGCTGGGAATATTCCGGAATTGGAGGTGTGCGACTTGCAATAGGAGGGTAATGGCGAAGAGGGGGTCGGATGTGAAATCCAGAGATGTGGCGGGGGTGGTGGAGTCTGTGGCCCAGGGCGGACACAAGAACTTCTTCCATACTGGACTGGCAATACTAAGGGATGAGGTTGATGCGAGGGCGCGTGTTGGAGTGTCTGGGTCCGAAACGTTGGAGAGGAGGACTGTGACATCACCGGTTGGGAAGTTGAAAAACGGTGGGATTGGTAGAGCTGGAGTGGCTCGAGGGCGAGATGGCATATGGAGGCTCTCCTTCTTGAAGGGCGACATGTCGAGAACTCTATTCTGTTCCTCGAAGCTGTGGAAAGGTCTAGGTTTGACTTCATGAGTGGAAGAAAGGTAGCAATTCAAAAGCCCCGAGGTAGGTTTATGACCCCATCTGGCATCCCTCGTTTGTGGATCTCTCGAGCTTCGTCTTTGTAAATTTTAAAACTTGAGGATTATTCACTTTCCTTAATCGAAACTGGTAGTCGATTAATTGACTGTTAAGGGGTATGCACGTGACAGGACCAGCCCCTATCTCCCTCGCTTGCTCTATTTTTTCAAAGCCATAACTGCAAGAACATGCCTCAGAGGAGGTCTCAAAAAAGAGCTCAAACTTACCTCTGCCCGCCCTTACCCTTCGCCGCGGTGTTTTAAAAATGCATACGCCAAATTTCCAAAGTGAATCCACAGATATCCAAAATTTACCAGAATTTCTTCGTGGGCTCACTCATTGTACCGGGACCGGTGTATAAATCCAGAAATCTCTCAAACCTTTTTTCAAACTTATCATCGAGTATTTGATTTTTCTACTATTTTTTAAGAACAATCAATGCATCGGCAATTAATCCGTCAACCCCATCCTCATTACGTACTCTTTTAAAGTGGGCCTTCTACTCCACCGGTTATCTCCAAACAGGTTCATTCTACGGGCGAGAGTCGCACAATCAAACAAGAACCATGGATTTTGACGTCCCTGCCGCTGCCACAGCACAAAATGCTTTTGTCTTCGAGGCCGGAGATATATGCATCCGTGTCACTTACACCAATGAACGCTTTGCTGGGAAAGTTTGTTTGCATGCTCTGATCCATGTTAGTCCCGTGTGGAAGTAATTCTTAATTCCGCCTTGGGCAAAGGACGACTATCCCATTGAGGTTTAAGGAGATCGACTGCAGTGAAGATGATGGAGAGGCACTCCTCATCTTTCTAAAAATCGCACACCTAAATTTCAAGGCAGCACCAAAGAAAGTTTCCTACGACATCCCGTTTCTGTTGCTGGCTTGCTCGACCAATATCAATGCATTCGGCTTATTCCGCCTTGGGCAAAGTACTGGATAGTGAACGAAAGACAAGAGAGCAAGTTGCATGGGCAGGAAGGTTGGCTCTTAATCGCTTTGGTCTTTGGACGCGATGAGATCTTTGAGGCATTGACTAAGAGAATTGTGTTTAATATTCGAGTCAATGAGCGAGGAGGGCTTTGGACAATTGATGTGGATATTCCCATTCTGGAGCCTATGCCACTGGGGATTATCGGTAAGCTGATTGTGCCCACATTTATTAGTACATTCGGGTTGTCTTGGCTAACATGAAGGTGCTAGAAAGCATTTCTGCGTTACGGTTGAATGCCATCGAAAGGTTGCTGGGTAACCCACCCCAAGTTGCCACACACCACAATTGCGTTGTCAGCAATTTCAAGTACCTGGCTTCTGGCGTTGTGGCTGGTATCGTGAGTCTAGAATTGAACAGTCATCGGAGACATATGGCTGCACAAAAGTAGTTGTTGTGTTATTAGAGTTCTTAGGAAGGATACGAAGAGGCGACTTGGTTTCTCATTTTGAGCACGAAGAGAGCTTGTGCATTGGGACGAGGTCTTTGACTCCGAAGCGGAGTTTTTTGACCATGTATCATGGATCCTTTGCACAGCAATTTGAGGGAAGCGCAGTACAGAGAAAAGCATTTGGGAAACTCTTAATGGTCCATTGTGCAATGGTACTATGAAGAAATTTGTTGTTGTCTATGGTTTAATTTTGTGCCTAGGCTCATAATCGTTTTCTAAATTGACACTGTAGGGGGTGGTAAAAGGGGGGTGCTTGTGGTCACGTGACTGAAAATACATCCGATATCGTTCCCTCCCAGATTCACACATTATCCTTCCTTCACATCACAAACATCCTAGCCAGAGACTCTGCACTCAACCACCAAAACTTTCTAATCTTAAGATATGGCAATCTTGTTGCTTTTCGGATCTGTGTTACTGTTGTCCCTGTCATACACATTTGTCGTCCGACCCATTTTCTTCTCCCCCCTCTCCAGGATACCGAGTGCGCACTTTACGAGTCACTTCTCAAATGGCTGGATTATCTGGCAACGCTATCTAGGCCGAGAAATTAAGACCATTCATGACGCACATCGGCGCCTAGGTCCAATCGTCAGGTTAGGCCCAAGTGAGCTCAGCGTGAATTCCGCCGATGCGCTCAGAATCATTTACAGCGACCGGTTTGATAAGGATGAGTTCTACGCCGCTTTTGATAATTATGGGTAGATTGCTCCGTCTCCCGATAGACCTGTGAGACCATGCTGACAAGTCTCCAGCGTACCAAACATGTTTTCCATGATAGAGAGAAAACCCCATGCAGGGAGGAAGCGTATGTTCTCAAATATCTACAGCAAATCAGCTCTTCAGTCATCCCAAGTCATTCGAGATTTGTCCCGAGAAATTGTCATCGAGCGATTGCTCCCGATCATCGAGACAGCTGCAGTACAAGGGGGCTTCCTCAATGTACTGGAATATAACTCTGCCGTCTACATGGACTTCATTAGCGCCTTTATCTTCGGCCTTCAAAATAGTGCAAATTTCTTGCTAGATTCGGAAGCTCGGGAAAGCTGGCTCGTGAGACGAAAGATCGCCAAGGGATCTGGTTTCTGGTCAATGAATTTCCCTCTTCTCACAACTTTCCTCACGAAACTTGGTATTCATCTCGAACCCCCGGAGGTCGATTGTGCATTGGACGAAATTAAACATCTATGTCTTGAAATGCTTCAGAAGGTTGAAGGATCTTCAGAAGTTCGCCCGAAAGGGTCACAGAAAGATCAAAAAGATGACATTTGGACGAAGCCGGTTGTTTATGATCAACTTCTCAGCCAGCTCAACTCTTCAGACAAAAAGACACCGCCACCCCCACTTCCGAAGTCTCAGCTTCGACTAGCTGTCGCCTCTGAACTCATGGATCATATACTAGCAGGCACAGAGACGAGTTCATGGGCCCTGGCCTATCTGATGCACGAGCTTTCCCAGCGTCCTGATCTCCAATCCTCCCTCCGAAAAGAAATGCTTTCTCTGTCCCCTCCCATTCTCTATCCGTCCTCTATATTGACCCAGAAGTCCTCTTCATATCCTGATTCCGAACTGCCGTCTCCGCGATCCATCGATAGCCTCCCCCTCCTGGATGCCATCCTTCTGGAAACACTTCGTCTCCGTCCCTCAGTCCCGGGTTCCCAGCCCCGAATAACACCACCTATTGAGCCGCGCTCTCCCATCTCGATTTGCGGATATAACAACATCCCGGCTGGGATTCGGGTCAGTGCGCAAGCGTATTCTCTGCACAGAAATGAGGAAGTGTTCCAGGAGCCGGAGATGTGGAGACCGGAGCGGTGGCTGGAAGCTACTCAAGACGCAAGGGACGAGATGACGCGGTGGTTCTGGGCGTTCGGAAGTGGTGGGAGGATGTGTATTGGAAATAACCTTGCCGTGATGGGTGAGTGGAAGAGAGATTTCCATTATGTCTCACCTATCTTCCGCTCGAAAGTCTCAACTGATCTGTCAATCAGAGCTGAAGCTTGTTGTGGCTGCAATATATACGAATTACACGACGAAAATTATCGATGATGAAGATATCGAGCAGCTGGATGCGTATAGTGCTGGACCGAAGGGTGACAAGTTGATCTTACAATTCAAGAAAGTTCGATGAGCCCCAAGCTGGGCACCTCTCTTTTCAGCCTTTCTTTTCAGATTTTCTTCCCCGCAATAATGAATGGCACGTCCTTATACACAGCAAGATGATCCGAAGTGCTCACTTCTGAGACTGACAGAGCCAAGCCCTGATCTTTGCTCCTCCCATCCACTCCTTCTATAGAGTTCGTCATTCCCAAGCGGCCAGACACCTCCAGATCGTCTCTGAATTCGACATCCGGGCCTCCGCTAAAATTCGTCCCGAATTGAGGTAACCAAGTTTTTCGGTTCTCGACAGTTCCATCACTGTACGTCCTGGACGGATAACCCCAGTATTTCACAGCAGGGAAGATATCGCGAAACAGTGCCCAAATTGCAGGGAGGTTCGTGACATAGATCGAGACAGAAGCTTCGCGGAAGTACCAGTTCAGGTACGAGTATGATACCAGATCTGGAACGAGGGAGTAAACCTTCGTCAATACTGCTGCAGCGATGACAAAAACCCCCATTCCAAAGACGCTGACCAGTATTATCTTCTGCTGGATGGGGATTCGGAGTTTCATTAGGAGAGGAATGGCAACAAGGAGGACAACCAAGTCAGCGCTGACGTTGAAAGTTCCTTCAACTATCTCGAAATTGTAGTATGACCAGCATTGATCTTAAACGCAGTCATCAGCTTTGTACGTCAAAATATCCCTCGACTTGAACTCACCATCAGCAGCTGGGACCGCCCAGTATCCCGAGAATGGTCTACAGGTGGTAAAGAGCGCAATCTGGCAGGCCACAAAACCAACAGCAACATAAACCAACACAGCATTGATTATCTTTCCTTGAGTCAATCCTTCACTGTTCCTCTGCAATGATCAGTCGTCCATTTTCCAGCAAGAGAGCTAGCTCAATCATTCAATCAAAGCTCACTCACGTCAAGCGTCTGTATATCAACAGCATGCAAATCTTGCAAGTCCAAACACAAAGCACCATCACTTCTTCCGATACTAACACCCACTTGCTCCCACTAGTTCTATCTGCCTTGGTCTGCGGTGTCAGTGCCGCGATATCCTCTGGTGTCATGTAGTTGGATCCCCCGCCGATTATGATTCTGTTGATGGAGACAACCAGGAGGGTATACCATGGTATTACAGTAATGATAAGCCAATCATCTGTCCGAAGTCTCTTGATCCCCAGCTTTCGAGTTTGCGATGCCCTGTAAAGTTCAAAGTAGTTAAAATTTGGTTTTCAGAAACATTATATAGAGTATGCTGGAAGCACTTACAGCCGGGTGAAGATCGCGAGCATTCCTACACCGTACAGAGTCCACGTTTCGATCTTAAACTCTTGGTTAAAGCTCTGGGATGTAGACATTATGCTATCAAGCGATTTCGCATAGGAACATTGGCGAAAATGGATTGCATCGAATTGACTGGAAGCAACCCGACCTTCAACCTATCTATTTAATCACAGGAACATGAAAAAACAGATAACATTTGACGAATACTCGCCGGCGTAATCTTGTAAGCTGGAAGCCAAAACTTATCCCGCTCTGCCTGTGCAGATCTATACGACATGAATATGTTGGTCCAGGAACCCCAAAGATCGAAATCTTGAAATCTATTTGACACCGGCGACCCATCCCGTTGGCCCTTGCTCGTGTAACAGCTCTCTTCCCAACTCGGAGAATGCATTTCGTGAAACAAGTTCTCCCCCCACGTAGACGGCCGACTACTCTTCCTAAAGACCCAATCGGTAAGTCTTTTACCAGGGTCTGTGCTGCTCATTTCCCCTCATTTCCAAAAAATAAACCTTGCACGCGGCCCAGGCCAAGAGCAGCCGAGCAGGGTCGCCCGAACCATTAAAGCCCGTTTGTTTTTTTAATTCGGTTACACCACGGAAAGCCATAAGGACGTCCCACAGAGTGGGGGAAGAAGTCCTTCGTATCTCGGTAGCGAACAGAGAATCGTTCCGTTCCGCAATGTACTTCCGATAACCTTTCATGCTGTTTGTGCGAGTGAACGGCAGACAATGCAAGTCTCAACTGACAAGGCCCACGAGATGCAGGTTGGGTTCCTAATCCAGCAGTGATTCAATTGGGCATTTACAGCATGGCGGCTGATCGGCGACCGCTAAATTGAGGGGACGTAAAGTTATCTCGTAAGGGTAGCGATTGGGAGATAACCTTGATTTGACTGGGTTCTGGGACAAGCTCTAATCCTTCTGATTGTATTCCTTTTCTTTTGTGCCTCCTCCATACTTCTATTTCGTCAGAGACTAAACAGTAGTCTCTAAATTATTGTGTAATCCAGACCTCAAAAGATCTCGGCATCATACGACGGCCACGAAAAAGAAAACGGATTCCTTCTCTCGAGTCGAAAGCCTGCCAGCCACCTCGGGAAACATTTTTATTTCAAGGGCTTTGGTCACACAGCCCCAAATCGCCCTGGCCCTCCTTGTCTTACTTTGATATCAGTATCACCTTCCAATATGGAGAAAGTTACAGAGCAAAAGCATACAACGGATTCGATTGGTGTTGAAAATCAAAGTCCGGATTCCGATGGGCTCATCAACGCTTCAGGTCATCGCCAAGAGCTTGACCGAAACTTTCACTTCGTTCATATTGCCGGGTTGGGGATCACTTCCGGGAACACATGGATTGCAATTGGTGGTAGTGTTGTAAGTTTGTCTCGGACTGGTCCAAAAAGAATAAATGACTTACAATCTGATGCTGGCAACAATAGACTGTAGCCATTTACAATGGCGGACCACCAGGAGTTATCTATGAACTGTAAGTTCTCAAGTAAATATTCAAGAAACCCTACTCATTTGTTCAGGGTTGTTGCTTCCGTCTTTTACTGGCTCATCGCTGCATCTATTGCCGAGCTTGCTTCGGCAATGCCGTCATCTGGAGGAGGTGCGTCTAAATCCTTGTCTCATCTTGGCAAGCTAACCCTCAGGTAGTCTATCATTGGGCCTCGGTGACAGCAGGTCCACATGGCAGAGTTTGTGGCTGGTTTGCTGGCTGGTGGAACTTCCTGGCCTGGATTCTGGGTCTTACTGCCACTGCTCAAATCGTCGCTGTGCAGTGCGTGTCCATGTATGCTCTGTTCCACGATGGGTTTGAGATTCAGAGATGGCAGGTGTTTGTGGCTTATCTTATCTGCATCTGGTCCTGTTGTTTCATCACGTTGTATGCCAACAAAGCGCTTCCTATCATCGAATCCATTGGAGGTTTCTTGGTCATTGCCGGCGTAATTATCAGCATTCTTGTGTGTGCCATAATGCCGCATTATAAGGGTGGGTATGCTTCTACAAAATTTGTCTGGCGTGAATGGCAAAACCAGACAGGGTATACGAGCAACGGATTTGCGTTTTGCCTAGGGATGCTGAACGGTGCTTTTGCTGTTGGCACCCCCGATGTCATCACACATATGGCAGAAGAAATCCCCCAGTATGTACCAACTTCGTGAAGCGCCACACTCACTGATCTTTTCTCGAAGTCCAAGCAAAAACATCCCAAAAGCCATCTTGGCACAGTTCATCATCGGATTTTTCACCGCCTTCTTCTATCTCATCGCCATATTTTACAGCATCAACGATCTTACAACAGTTCTAGAGAACCCGTATCTCTTTCCTCTCGCCGAAATCTACCGGCAATCGACTGGGTCTGCGGGGGGCTCGCTCGGACTTCTCATTCTGGCATTCCTCCCCTCTCTCGTCGCGACCTTAGGATGCTACCTGACAGCAAGCAGAGTATTCTGGACCCTAGCCCGAGACAAAGCAACTCCTTTTCATGGATTTTTTGCCGTGGTAAATCAAAATCAACGAAATCCATTCAACTCAATTATGCTATGTGCAGTTATTTGCACCCTTCTCGGCTGTATCTACGTCGGAAGCCAAACAGCATTCAACGCATTCATTGGGTCCTTCGTCGTACTATCATCGCTCTCATATCTAGCAGCCATTCTCCCACATTTTCTCACTCGACGAGTCAACGTCGCTCCGGGGTGGTTCTGGATGAAAGGGGCGAGTGGATTCATTGTCAACGGGATATCGTGTCTTTATATCATAGCTTTTATAGTGATTTTCTGCTTTCCATTTGCGATACCCTTTGATGCGGCCACGATGAATTATACTTGCTTAATCACTGGGGGTTTATCAGTTTTCGTAGCCATCTTTTGGATTTCGAGGAGTACAGATTATGTTGGGCCACAATTTGTGCCGTTGGAAAGCGCAATTTTGGCAAAGGACGCTATATGATATCAGGAGTTCACAGGGACTTCAAAATTTTGAAGACGAAGACGGGAAATCCCCCGCCGTGGCACAGATTATGAATTTAATGAAATTGTTCCATCCTTCATCACAAACCTCCACCCTCCTCAGAACAGTGATATCCTCCCGCATTCTAGACCTATATTTATCAGCCGCTCTCTGAAAGGACCACCAAACAGCTCAAAATCAAGTAAGAAGCAATAGAAGCAAATAATATTTGACAGGTATTGTGGCAACCCCGCAGCCCCTTTTCGGGCTCGGTTAACGAACCTTCGGACCAAAATCTGTGTTTTTAGGGCATTTCGCTAAGAAACGAACCCCAAAACTATTTTGGAGGCTTTTCGTACTTTTCGTTTATATTCAGAATTGATTATTAAGGCTTTCTAAACTCGTTCTGGCTTCTTTTACCGTGTGCGCTTGAATTGTATAAAGTTTCAATCTATACTTGTTTAAGAAACTGTGAAGTGACCTGGGCGACTTTGGTTTGCCATACCTGAAAACATCGCTAAAAACACGGGCTTTGGTCCGTAGGCTACCTAATAAGCACTGGGGGGATCTGCACTGGAATGTAGCCATTCAAGACTTGAATGTGGGAATCAAGAGTGCGGAGGAGTCGCGAAGCTGAAAGGAACATCAAAATGTGGCGGGAAAGACTGTTCTATCAAATAGCACTTAATATGACAAACTAAACCGTTCCGGTTGGCATGATTTACTCCGTCTGTCCTCTATTCGACCTTCTCGAATCTCAAGATCAGCTTCCCACCCCTCGGTGCGGCAATAAATTCATCCACAGGCTCGATTCCCTCCGCATCCACAATGTGAGTACTGAAATTCGTGTACACCGCTGCCAGGAAAACGAGCATTTCTGCACAAAGTTAACTTTAATCCGAATAGCAGAATCAATGATACCTCCGACACAAAAACAAAAGGAAGGACCAAGGGGAAGTGAAGAGCCAGAAGGAGTAAAATAAATCATTAAGATAAAATGCTTACCTTGCAGAGCAAATTCCTTCCCAGTGCACCCCCTACTCCCACTCCCAAATGCCCAAAACCAGTTCTTCACCTCCTCCTTCTTCTCACCCATCCAGCGCTCAGGCAACCACTCCTCGGCCCTCTCAAATACCTCTTCGTTTCTATGAACCGAGTAGGCTGCAGCATGAGCCACAACGCCCTCGGGAAGCGGATACCCACACAGCACTGCACCTCCAGGAGGAACAACTCGAGGTTGACCTGCCGCTCCAGGTGGATACAAACGCAGTGTCTCGTACAGAGCTGCATTGAGGAGGGGGAGACTGTCCAAGGCCCTGGGTAGTGCTGAAGGCGAACCGGAGGCCGAAAATGCGTTGTTATTAGCACTGATAGGGAATATGAGAGGTGGGTTCACAGAGCGCAGCTCTGCCCGGAGCGATGTTTGGAATTCTGGGTGCAAGCATAGCTCGTACATCGTATAGGCTAGTGCAATGCCTGATGACTCATAGCCTGCGATCATATGATCCAGCATATCTGAAGCCACGGACTTGCGGAGAAAGTCTGGACCTCGGGCTAGAGAAAGAGGTGTCTTCTCTAGAGTCTTTTCTAGAGCTGAATATAGTTGCGAGTAGACCACAGGCTCAGTGCTGCTAGAGGAGAAGGAGTTAGTTTCAGTGGCGGTCTGGAGACTCGAGCATAGCTTCCAGCACTTCTCTTCCATATAAGCCTGGCCCTCCATAGCTTCCTGTGGGACGAGGTTAATGCCAATGCGTTGCAAAGCCCGAGTTATAGCTGGCAAGCGCCCAGCCCAGAAAAAGCCGCGCTTCACGGCTGCGAAGGCGGCAAGGAAGCCGCTGAGTGCTACATCATCGCCGAGAAAATTGGTTCCGTGGGGACTGCCGAACTCATAAGCGGATATCACATCCATCCCGTAGGCATAACCAAGGCGTAGAGCATCAAGAGAAGTGCCAGTAGCGGCTGAAGTGGCGATCTTGGGCAGCACACCTTCGGTGAGGATGCGCCTATTGAAGTTGGAGACGTCTGGGGAGTTCCGAAGAAAAGATTTCGAATAAATGTTTGCCATTCGGCGCTTGTGAGCGGAGTGTGGGGCGGATTGAATTTCGGCCACCAAAGGTGGAATTCTTGTTAGAAGTCAGCAGGTTCTGATTCAGGAGTTTGTACGATCGATATGAAGAGGGGAGGAGGCAGGATGGCTACGGCCGAAAAGTAACACATGTCGACGGTATCTTTTGAACATAAATATCTCAGAAACAAGAACTCCAGCCAATCATGAAATACACTCACTCATAGTTGATAAAAGCCTCATACCACGTATCTTTGTCCCAATTCCCATATATAGTTTTTATTCCCTGCAAAGTGCACACACTGATTTCCACTGGGGCAAGGCGTATTACCGGCCCGAGCCGCTTGTGCGACTCCCATACAGTGCGGTTCTCGCGCTTGCGGTAACGGATTGATATTAACCATATCGGGGAGAATGGAGCCGTAAAGTGAGCGTTTGGGATAGCGTTGAGAGGTCGCAGCCTGCCGAAGTACTGGCACAGGAGATAGAGGACCAGAAAGACCAGTGGGAGGAGAAGCACCTGTGTCAAGGAAGGCATGATAGCGGGGTTGGGGGGGTTGAGGGCCTCCAGAAGAGCAAAGTGGGGGGATCTGAGCAGATGAGATGAAACGGAGGGCGCGTCTGGCTGCGCAAGCAAGAGGGGTCTTGAAAAACAAGACAGATATCGAGATGCTCGATATCGGACACCGGGGAGATGGCAGGACGTATGAAGACAATTTCTCGAAGTTCTTGGTTCAGAAGTCACCTTAGTCGCACAGATGCAGCACAGCAGCCACCACGGCTCACGAGTCGCGATTTCAAAAAATGCCCTCAAGTTCAAGCAAATTTGTTTGGATCCCGGGGTAAGCGAGAGAAAATCGGGGAGACCTGGAGAGTGGGAGGCGCGCTTCTCCATTGAATTGGCTTGTCAGAGCTCAAGCAAGCTGTCGTCCAAGCATATGGGCTGATTTGGCTGCAGATCCATCACACTTGGCCAGAAAAGCCTATGAAATCGTGAGATGGACGAGCTGCTGCATTCAAATGGCGTTGTGGAGGGTCTAGGTTTGTCGCGACACGGCTGTTCTTCATGTAATCCCCTGTAGTTGCAGTGCAAGAGCTCCGGAAACCTGCATCACTTCAACCTTGGTTAGGCCAAGAAGGCATTACCCACCAACCACCCAAACCACCTTCCCGCTCAACTTGGATTTTGGAGACCCTAATGCCACAAAATCGTAAAATTATTGTGATATTCGTAATGTTTCGAGTATTCTCTATAATCTGGAATTTTTTTAAAAATTTCTAAAGACTTTAAAAACTGAGAAAATTTTGGTAGGGTAGGCGTGGGCGGAAAGGGGGTTTGGGTGGTTGGTGGGTGATCCCTCCTAGCACAACGCCTTCGCTCTGGGGTCCTGGCTTCCACCTCCCCACGAACCTGCTCTGCTTCTCAGGCGGTGGAAAGCAAATCATCTGGAGAAAGGTAACAATTGAAAGCCATACATCCCTCAGCGAGTTGGGCCGGAACGCGTAAGGTTAGCACCAGAAGGGTAATTGATCTGGTCTCTTGACAATCTACCACATCCAGCGGAAAAACGACAAGCCGAATTCCCCTCAAAAACAATTCGAACCTTTAGCCCCTTGGTATGCATAGAGTTTCTTCCACACAAAGGGAATTAAACGTTGAGACTCAAACCCTCGTTCCTTGGGCTTTTAGGAATTGGTTGTGAGGGTATTGATGAAAAGTAATGAAATAAGGTCGGTGAAAGAAGCGAATGTGTTGACTGGGCCAAACATCAACAGGAGAGCACAGCTTTGGCGTTCGAAACAAAACATGATATCTTTCATACGTTCGTATAAGCTACAGAGTTCGTTCTAGTGGTATATCTAAACATGCAAAAATACAGTATGCCTTCCCAATCCAATCCAAACACTTCTCACCAAAACTCCAGCTCCACCAATCGCGATTCCAGCTCTGGTCTACCAAAGTACAGAACATAAAAATGTTCCAAAATTTTGCCCAAGTCCCCCCATATTGACACATTAAGCATGCTCTAAAGGTTACCTAATACATCATGTCCTTTCTTATCATTTGCTGGCTATCATTTGAAACCAGCGTTTTTCAGCGCCTCGGAACGGCCTGCGCGCTGGGGCCGCTTGCGGGAAAGTTGTTTGAACTGGGGCATGGCTTGCGGGGAAGCACTTCCGGAAGGCAGGGTCCACGGAGAGAACCCAGTCAGTATATTCATTTTTTGCGGGCCGGGATTCAAGGACTGAATGTTCCAGAACGCCACGGGCCGGGCGGGGGCGTCAAGGGGAGAAGCGGTCGATGGCAGCACATGGGTACTGTAGCATGGTAGCACCCGCTGTCACTGGGAGAGGAAGGTTTACGTTTGCCACAAGTGGGCAACTCATTGGTTTCTGCCCGGTCCCACGGGCGAGCTCCGCTTGAGTCCCCATCTTTCGGTTGCTGGGACCGTTCTGGCAATTGGACTACATTGTAAACAGGTGATCAGAGAATCGATATTCAGTCTAGAGATTTTAGTCTAATGTAGTGCAGCAAAGGATATCCGCTGCGGAAAGAAGGGGAATTAAAGGTCACGTGATCCCTAATTGGCACGTTCCATTTCTAACATCTTAAAGATGGCCTGAAAACAGCCCAGGACACGGTCGACTTCCCTCGAACTATGCTCTCAAAATTGAATGCGAGATCCATTGACGGAAAGGTTCCAGAAAGGAAGGTCCGGTCTCACCATTACCTGGCGAAATAATTCGAACCGTAAATGGAACTGCATCATATGGCCCGCATAAATGTATCGATTTTTGTTGTTACAGCCTTGGGTGACATGCACTACCTCCCTCAACAAACATCACCTATGCAAAGATTGTTAATCCACAAAATGGAATATGCTAGGTAAACCCCCATTTTGGGCTCTGCCCACCACCAACCTAACGAAATGATATCGCTCCTCACTCTCTACCCACCTACAATTCATGCTGTCTCCTCCAAAACGACCTAATCCCTCAGCTAAACTTCTAGAACATCCTCAGTTTTACGACTCAGCGTGCTGGTGACAAAATTAGAACCTCCTCGCCTTCGTACTCATAGCAAACGTCGTCTGAGCCGATGAAGTCAAAGTCGACGAACTGGATGAGCTCGTTAGCAAAACGCTCACAACCGCCTGAGCCATAGTCCTGCTAATCGAGACCTCTGCCTCCCTCCCTGGAAGTAATCAGTGTAGCCAGGGACTTCGACAGGGACCTCGACTCTAGGAACGTTAGTCTTGCTATCGTCTTCGCTATTTTCATCGTCGAAGTAAGTTATTTAGCGTTTCCTATTGTCGGATTCCACCTCAAAATCAGGGGCCTCGTAGTCAGGGAGTTCGACCGCAGGGACATCTATCTCGCTGCCGTCCTCGCCATTTTCATCGCTTTCGTAGATTACTGGGGGGGGGGGGAGCGTTGCGCTTGTTCACAGTTTTATCATCATTCGTTCGGATCCTCGACATCGGATTCTTCGACATCGGGTCCTCAACAAGGGACTAGCTGTTGCGATGGGGTACCCGTGGCTAGTTGTTATGCCAGGGTACGTGCGAGTAGTTGTGACGCCTGGGTACCAGCGGGTAGTCGTTGCAACTGGGGACTTGTAAGTGGTCGATGCGAAGGGATACTTGCGGCTAGTTGTTGCGATCGGGTACCAGCTTCCATATGATCCAAATGGGCCGCCGTCGGTTGTCCTCGATGGAGCCCTGGTTGGGACGTAAGACCCCCCATCGAATGTCTCAATTAGGTAATCGATGTCGAGCGTGACAGAGAATTTGGTTTGCGGAAGGGCGTTCCGTTTCTTGCTATCGGTTTCCTCCATTTCCAGGATGTCTACTTCCTCTGGCTCCTCAACTCCAGTGTCAAACGACGTGAAATCGAATTCGTCGTCCGACTGTGGGGCGGCATCTCATTTGCTCCACCAGGTCACGCGCGGGTGACACGCCATTGTGGTGTGGCGGTGACGAGATGGTGTGTGCTCTGTTGTAGTGACCACATCGTCGTCCTAGTCATCGGTGGCCGTCGTTGCTTCCCCCCACCCCGACCATTCTCCCCAGTCTCCACTATAAGAATTTGGCCAAGGATCATCTGGGATGTAGTAATCTGTGGTGGTGAAGGGTTCAACCCGAAGATTTGGCACTTGCCACAGCCGCTAAAGCTAAAGTACGACTCATCTCCAGACCCATCATCGGTGGTATCGTCGCCAGAGTCGTCTTCATTGTCATCGATGTAGGTGCTGATGGCAATGGCGGTTGTTTTAACAGTTGTCCTGGCAGTTGTGAGGGTCTTATATGCTGTGATTATAGGCCCAGTACTTTTCTAGTGGTGGTTTCCTTCTTCGAAGTAGTTTTTTTGACCGTGGTGACGCTGCAACGAATTAGCTTGATGATTCTTTGGAAGAATAAGAGCCGGGAGAGATCCGGTAGCAAGTCTCAGTCTGCCAACCAGTGAAACAGAGAGCTCAGGGTATCGGGCAAAGAAAGAGGTTGGTTACGGGTTGGTGGTAAGGATCTTGGTCACTGTGACAAAAATTCCCGGGTGTGTTGTAGATTTTACCGTGACCTTTGATGTGTTACGGTAACCATGAGCGCGGAGTCGTCTGCATCGCGCTTTAAGATGTTGCCATTAAGGTCCTTTAGGAAAGCTGCGCTACAGCCTGCCTTCATTGTGACTTCTATATAGCTTAACTTCCGACGTGATTGATGAAAACTTTTAACGGTGCTTGCTTCGTGGCGGGAGCTCTAAATGTGACTGAGATGAAAGCCAAATTGAGAAGATACTCCAGAATCGCCGATAATAATCAAGGGGACCCCATCTCATTTTGTATGCGGGGAAAAACATTTTGGGAGATACGACCTTTTGATCTTCCGGCTGCTGTGAACAGTATACGAATTGGTTTACTGGTCTGGGCCCAAGATGGCGAAAAATGCTTTCCTGGCAAAATGAATACAACGAGCTTCGATCAAGGAGATCGCGAAAAACAATTACGCGCAAATGAAGGAGTTCAAATAAGCATAACTAAACAAGTTGAATAAAGGGAAATTCCAGAGCTTGAGAAAGAAGGCCATTGGTTTGCGAGCTGAGACTGTTTGGCTGTTCATGTAATGGGTTTAGCCAGACCCCGAACCGTCAGGCTAATTGACTGCCGTACGATCGCGATTCATCTGATCTTGCAACCCGACTCGGCAACTTACTAGGAAAGTCATGTACCCCCCCCGCACTTGCGATGAAACATCCTGCAAACGGAGATTAAGTAAAATTAACTGAGGATGTCATGAATTTGAGCCAAATGTGGAAACTAGGTCAACAAACTTGGTAGGAAATGGGACGAAAGAAGCAGAACAACGGTTAGTTCCTGAGATGAGCCATCATAAAAACATCCATTCACGTCCTGAGTCTACGCTGCGACCCTATATACTACACAAATGGGACCGCCACCTGGTGGGCCTTGGCCTTCAGCTCCGCCGGAAACGTAGAGCCGCGTTTCCCCAACCAAGCCCGAGAGCAAACCTCCCACTGCCGCACGAGCATGTCTTGTACTGTGGATATCGCTGTCTGTATTCATTGTGTGTCTGTTCCCGCGGATATTGCCAGTCGGGTCGGATTCCGCTTTTGCGAATACCTGCAGCACATGGCCGCCCTCGCGATCGACCTGCTCCAGCAACTTGGTTATTGCCTTTGCATCAATTGAATCGTCCATGTAACCTGAAACAGCTCTCAGTCCACCGGAAGAAGTATCTGATGCTATTATAAGAATGTGACAGTCTTCTAGTTCGCCCCCGGAGCTACAACTAGCTTTGGCGCTCCATGTGGATTGGCTCCTTATTGCCTCATCGAGGTGAGATTCTTTCACTTCATCTAAAGCAATAGCTATGCCAAGAGCAGAGGAATATCTAGACTTGGCCATGGATTCGTAAGTATCGGTTGTGACTGGAGTCTTCCCCGCAGCTTTGATAATTTCCACCTTTTCTGATGTGAGGAGAGGGCACTTGATTAATATGAGGCGGACTTGGTCTCTCGCGATGCCGGACTCCTTCAGAATCGACCGAATGGATGAAGAAACTTCGAGAGCATGGACCGAAGTTCCGATCTCGTGAGGCTGAAGAATTCTCGTACGTCCTACTGCTGCCCGAAGCCCAGTGGTTGATGACACACGGACCACGAATGTTACGTGGGGGCTCAGAACGCCTTCTGTACCCCCCGAGAAGACGGTTACGGCAGACTGTGGAATCTGGGGTTCCCACACGTGAGCGCTGAGCGTTCGGGAGAAGTCGTTCACGCATCCATTCCCTGAATGGTCAGCCATTCCAGATCCATAAATCCAAATATCCGGTCACGTACCCTCTGATTTCCCAATGACAGCCAGAACATCACCTGGTTCGTAGCCAGCTGCTTTCAATTCTTTCAAGGGAGACGTGTCGGAAGGAGAAGATACACCGTACTTGAGTATGTTGATGCTAGACATGGCCAGAAGAAATTGATGCTGTTGTCACGTTGACTGCCGGTTCCCAAAGCAGACGATAAACAGCAATTGGCCAAAAGACTTTAGATGACGTGTAGGAACGATTGGCAGAGAAAACCTCTCTAAATAGTTGACCAAATCAGGAGCTTATCTCGCCGCCGGCCTCGGGCCGTCGCGCTCAACTTGATGAGTTGTGTTGTAATCTTACTTGCCAGGGCCGTTTCTCTTCACCCACCTCTCCAGCCTAGACGAGGAGGCTCAACAGCGCCACGCGCGAGGTTTCCAAGTGTCGACAATCGTCATCAATAGCGAGAATGATATTTAATGCCAAAGAACAAAATCGGGGTTGAGTGGACTACGCAAACCTCAAACACGATCAAGTCACGCTAGCGCGGAAAGCGCGTCCCAGATTCACGACGGACAGGAACACCAAAAAATGGTGAACGGACGTGTGTTATTAGTCAATTGACGTCCTCTCCTCTCTTATCTTGCATCACTATGCCTATGAAAACATACGGAGTTGCGATACCAAAAGTAAACGTTCGAAAATAATTAGAATGCCACGATACACGAATTTTTAGCATTGCGATTCGTTGAATGTGGGCTACGAAGGCAGCGTTGAAAACTGTCGGGCCAAGGAATACCAAAATCGCTACGTTTAGAAAATCACAACAAATCTCAACGAAACGCCCCAAAATCTTTCATAGTCTTTTGCGTAATAGGAATGAAGCAGATCTAACTTCCCCAAATTTTCACGATAATTAAATATAAAGGGGAATTATGTGAATTTATGTACTGTGATGGTCAAAAAATAGCGTCGGTCGCTTAGTAACTTGGACGAATTTCGATGCTGCTCGCTTTCGTATACGAGACCTAAGGACTATGGAAAATAATTTCGCGGTGGCCTTGTTATAGCCTTAATTTTAAAGCAACATGCCAATTGGCTGCGTTCTAATAGATTGGTGCTGTTGGCAGTCCATTGGCAAGTGGCATAGCTAAGTTGGTGCGGATCGCCCCAAAATCGCTTCGCTAATTGCCGTTTCGACAGCCAACAGCCAACAGCCAACAGCCAACAGCACATGCACCCAAGCGAAAAATCGTTGCCACGGTTTTCCTCCCCTGATGCATTGGCTATAAGCAGTGTGACGTTAGTTGATGTAAGAATTGTGGTTGTTTTAATGTATTTCATAGATGATGTAGAATTGATATTTTTGAGGGGGAAGTCCAGCTCTCTGATTGGCTAAAATTAAGCAGAATCAGGGCCAAGGTCGACCCGGCCGCAGGGGAACAGACGGTCCTCCCCACTAGCACCCCCTCCCCACCTCACAACAAATCAATCATTCCATACCATTTGCCTGTCTAAATTCTTTACTTCCCATGGTGCTAGTATCGTACCCACTCTCCTCAAGATAGCTCCTGAACCTCGCATCCTCCGCCTCAATCGTGTCCTGTGTAATCGTCGGCAAGAACAAGAAACTGATAATCGCAGAGAAAATGCAAAGCGCCGAACTGAGATAGAAAGGGTATTGTCCCTGTTTAATCACATCATCTCCAGCATCAGCGATCAGGAATGGGAAAATATATGTCCCGACGAAGGCACCGATCTTCCCTGTAGCCGCTGCGATCCCATAGTATTGACCTCGGACGGCCGTTGCAGAGGTTTTGGAGGCAATCAGACCGATGTTGTCTCCTGGGCCAACTTCGCCTAGGGCGAGGAAGATACTTACATACGTCAGCAATTATGAATGGGCAAGGGAAATGGGGAAGCATACCCATAAACAACAACGAATCCAGCAACGTGCTTAGGGGTATCGAGGTACGAGTAAATACCCGTCATGATAAAGCCTACAATACCCTGTGCCAAGACCCCAGCAATCAGGCAATATTTCGGCCCAATCCAATCGCTTAAGAAAGCGCCGATGAAGGCACCCGGGATGTAGA
Source organism: Hyaloscypha finlandica (assembly GCA_021399475.1). Lineage (NCBI taxonomy): Eukaryota > Fungi > Ascomycota > Leotiomycetes > Helotiales > Hyaloscyphaceae > Hyaloscypha > Hyaloscypha finlandica. The sequence continues at coordinate 119,632 of JAJTUR010000064.1, read as the reverse complement.
AGGCATTGATGAGCGTGCTCCAGCCGAAGGATACCCAAAGGGGGTACGTATCGCCGATGATGAAAAACAGCCACGAAGACGAATAAATTGAAAAACTATAACTGAGGAAATCATAAATAAACCAGATGGTCGAGATAGTCAGGAGTCGTTTCCAGTAAAAACGTATGATCAAACCATAAGGGTACTTGCTCATCTTCTGTCTATTGTATTCCTCTGGCTCCTTGAGCTGGGAGCGGAATGCGAGCAGGATGATCGGGGGAATAACAGCAATACCAAGGCAGATGCGCCATGCTACTCTCAAGTGCCTTTCGGACGTGATCAAGACGACAATCATAGGCACCAGCGTCCCGATCGCGAAACCCATGTCGATCATGAAGTTTGTGGCGAACACAAACCAGCGGTTCCGGTGCCCTGGTTTGAGTTCTGCGGTTCCTTCTGAGGCGGCGACACTTCCTGCTGGGTATTCTCCTCCTATTCCAATACCGACAAGAAATCGGTATGCGGTCAGTGCTGCGAGCATGCCTCCTAGGGAACCTCCTGCGCCATATGCACCTGCAGAGAGGGCGGAGAAGACAATCATGATGATGGTGGAGATTATGAGGGAGAGCTTGCGGGACCAGTAGTCGCTGAGGAAACCGAAAACAAGTTGGCCAACGACGGTACCGACGAATGCAATCGAGGCAATGTTCTTGCGTTGGGGAGAGTTGGTGAAAGCTTTGCCGTAGATGGCTGCGAGAATGGTGTTCACGGAACCGATGACCTGCATTGAAGGTTAAGATTGGTTTCATAGCTTTTGGAAAGGGATAACGCATACACTTTGGAGGTATCCATCAGAGAACAGTCCAGCGCCGCAAGCAATGACGGGCCAACTGCGTTGCCATCTCGTCTTTGGAAGTGCCTCGAGAGGGACCTCAGAAGCGTAGATGCCAGAGTCAGGCGGCATGTAGGCGTTGTCCTTCTCCATGATGAAGACCTGGAAACGGTAGAACTGGACTACAGTTTCATAGAAGCACTGAGGAATAATATCACAAAGAGGAAAGGATATACATATGGGCCGAGGAAGCTTTATATTATGTAGTATGTAGTAACCTTCCCAAAGTGGAGGTGCAGGAGCGAAGGTGGGGTGAACTACCCTATCAGGATCTGGGACCCGGACCAATGAATTGAAAGAATCCCCTCTCGTGCTCTCGCTTTCTAAATCTAATTGAACTCCGTTGAAAGTTTGCTGGGTCAAGGGCCATCCCAAGCTAGAAGCTCCGCATATGCAGGGGGGCTTTCGGTCCAGAGTGAGGCACTTGAGGTCTAGGACGAATAAGAACAGGGGATCCGCTACATGCCATAATGCAAAAACTAATACGTAGACGGCAACGTTGCGAACCCGGGATCGAGATAACGATAGAGTGTCGATCCCAGCGGGCACGCCGAGCCGAAGTGGGCGATCGATCACATGCATGACTGCAGTGAGGGATCCAACGCGGATAAGTCCCTCTTGAATTGGTTGCGTCGTCGAGTCATGAGTATGCTTCAGGTCTGCGGCTTGCGTACCTTAGATAGTACAGTAGCAAATGTGCTCCAAAGCACAGTTTTGGGCGCTGGGCGCGGAAATGGGTTGTGGATTTGAAGTGTGGATCCTAGTTCAGAAGCTTGTTTTGCGCCGTCGTAGCCGGATCAGTCAATGTTAATTATCTATTTTGGCCCCGCGATTTCGGATAAACAGTAGATGTTTTGTGGCCTTCATATGATCTGATAGAAAGCTTATAGGAGCTCTTCGTATTCGACCTCAAAGATATGGTCATTTCAGAAGAAGGAAAAGAGGATGACGTTCGGACTCACCGAGCGGCCGCTGATGCGTGCATTGCATTGCGACTGCATTAGCTCCCTCTCGCTTCAAAGCTTAAGCTCGAACCCTGGAAGCTTCGCCTGGGTAGTCTGGCCTATGATTGACAGGTCGAAATGCACGAGGTCACTCGTCTTGAGATTCAGAATCCGTTGATATGGTCAAGCTAGATGCTCTAGAAGCCCACGTGTGTCCCTGGTTGGAACTCAAGTTTGTGAGTTTAAGGAAGGGCCATCCTCACAGCTCGATTCTGAGTACGTTAGATGGCAATGTGAATTGTAAGTTGCATGGGAGGGGAACTCCTGCCCTATCTTTTCAAGTTGGACCCTCCCTCCGCAATGTTTGATTCCGCCGGTGTGGCAGAGCTAAATCTTTCCAGATTACAACGTGTGTCTCCTGGTTGGAGCTGGCTGGACCTGCTTGATAGGGGAGGCTTAAGCCTGCGCGTTCGGCCTTGTCCCGAATGTGGGGTATACGACCTGACTTCTTGACCCATCATCCCACACAGCGTGAAGGAAGTAACTCAGCTCACGGATATAAATCTACTCGTAATTATTGTCAAAGATTCCGTATGTAGCACGGGTATTATATTAATGCCATAATCGTCCACAAGCCCTATTATAACCCAATTGAGAAGTGTTAGAGCCGATTAAGCAGGCGAAAGCACTGATGAGTAAATAGAAGGTTCACCAGCCAAACGCCCACACCACTCAACCGCTCAAACTTAGATTTGACCACAACACAACTTAGGGAAATAAACTCTATATTCAGAGTATTCTCTATAATCTATGAAGTTCCGGGAACCTTCCAAATACTTTGAGACAAATGTCAAAATTTTGGTGTTCTGAAAGGGGTAAAAGTGGGCGGCTGGCGATTGAGAGTCGTGTGGGCGTTTGGCTGGTGAACCCTTCTGTGGCTGGGAGGACGCGGCAGTCTTTGAATAGTGGCAGCAATTCACTATCCTTCGTCCAGTGAGACATTACTGGCGTGGGCAGGGGCCTCATTTGGCTGGCGGGGCATAACATTATGTGGCTTCTGGAGTTTTATTGGGTGCCACAGCTGTGGCTAATACGCTAGCAACGTCTCACCGGACGAAGGGATAAGATTTGGTTAATAAGCTAGTGTTAACGCAGGAGCATTGTTTATTCTCATGAATTGCCATGGGTGGTCTACTCCTAATTAAAATACGATTTTGCGATGCAATTAATAGGTGAAGTGTGTCTATACCCTGTGCGCATAGACGACTGTCGATCGGCTGTGAGGGTGTAGATATTTGGAGAGATGACGATCAATTGATGGTGTGTGAGGAATGGTAAGTACGGCCAGTGCACCTCGCCAAGGAAGGCAGTGTCGTTTTACTACCCCGTTTCAGGGTTGTGGGCTTCTGGATCCTTTTCCGCCGCTCCACGACTAGCGAGGCTGGCAGTCAGTGAAAAAAAGCGCCAATAACTTTATTTGTTCCGTTTCATCCAAACTTTATCAACAGACATAACATCATACTGATGCTACCTTACACACCAAGCTTTTTCTACGCATCTGCGATGCACTGCAGATAGCTTATATCTCTGGAATGAACTCCTCGATAACGAGACATCCCAATTTTTGCCACGGCAAGTAATTCCCAAAATGAGCATGATGCAGCTATCACCTCTCTGAAACGCGGACTTCCCTCACCACTCCGGCGACACACCTCCTTTAAGGAAAATGAGTGTTCCAAAGCGCCTACCCTGTGTAAGGGATCTCACAATCTTCGCTGTCTTTTCGTTTATTTCCTTCTCGACCCTCTTTTCAGTTCATCCAATCTCTACGGTGTAGATTTTCCTTCTTCGTTCGTCGGGTCTGTGACTCCCTGCTTGAGTCTGAGACTCCTTTTATTTTTATTCTTGCTGTTTGGTTTGAAGCGTTAAGGGCACGAGGAAACGCGCAGCAACAATGGCGACAACACCTTCTATCACCGAGCTTATGCGCCAGATGCAGCAAAACCTCGACTCGATAAATTACCACCTCGCACGAATCGAAGACACGAAAGCGCATGACGACGGAATCGAACGCCTGGAAGTTGAGCGGCAGAAACGCGCAGACGCCTTGTCCCTCCAAATCGCACAAGACTTCAAAGAATTAGAAAACAAGAAGAGGGAATTGGGAAGGCCGGCGGAGGAGAAGAGGAGGAAAGAAGCAGTGGAGAGGGCCGATAGACGCAAGAGGGAGGAGAGGGAACTTATGCTACAAAGGAGGAAGGAGGATGCGGAGATTGTAGCCAGAAGGATGAGGGAGGATGCTGTGAGGAAGGCACGAATGGAACATGAGGATGAGGAATTAGAAATTAAGGCCCTAGAGGAAGAAGAGCAGATCAAGACGTTGCTCGCGGGTGAGGAGGAAAGGGGGAAAAGGGAGGCTGCAGAGAAGGAGAACAGCTTATATGAGGATTTTGAAGCGAAAATGATACATTTAGAAGACGAGATGGAGAAGAAGATTGTGGAAAGCACGAAGATCTTGGCCGAGCTGGATAAGAAGCGGAAGGTATGTCTACCCCCGATTTCTCCGCCAGACACTATCGAAGTAACACTTTACAATAGGCTATCAGCGCACAAATCGATGCTACAATGAAGACGTCCGCACGCCGAACACCCCGCTTCCGAAGAGGATCTAAACGATACTCCATAACAGGTCTAGCAACAGATGTCGCAGCAATGCTGGGAGGGAAGCCCGGCATCGAACGCAGATCAACACAATTCTCACTTGCACAAATAGATGAACAGAAGGGACCCTCACACACCGAAATTCCACGAGACATCCCAACACCAGCACGTTCTGATACCACTCCCAGCTCCAGAATGTCATACGCTGGCAGCATCCGCTCTCTGGAATCGAAATCAGAAGACGCGGACGATATCCGAGCACGAGAGGAAATGGACAGGATTAATGCGGAGATCATGGCTGAGATGGAAACCGAGCGTGCAGGGACACCAGCAAAGCAGACTCAAGCACCGAGGTCACTCCATCGAACCTCCTCGATGTCGACTTCGAATGCAAGCATACGGTCCTCAGTCTCGCTGTCTAGTGCGAGTAGACACAGTTCGAAACTAGAAGACCCAGAAGATATGAAGGCTAGGGAGGAAATGGCACTGATCAATGCTGAGATCATGGCTGCTGCGGCGGCGGAGCCACGGGAGCAGAGGTTGCCGACACAAGTTCATACTCCGCCATCTCGCCCTACAAACTCACATCAAAGACGTCCGACGTGGTTTGATCAAGCCAAGCTTGCTGTCGTCCATGGTGCTCACGGTGTTTTGAAGTTCAAGAAAGAGGGAGCAGATATGGAGATTGTTGAATCGCCGAAAGAGATTGAGCACCCACGGGTACAAGAGTCCGCTCGTAGTGCAGGACCATTTCTTTATGACGGGCTAAAACACGCACGTCTACCCACCTGGGTCGATCAAGCAACCTTACCAACCGTCTCTGGCTCTCACGGCATCTTGAAATTCAAGAAGGACGGAGCGGATATGGAGATCGTGGAAGTAAGGAGAAGTGTTGACAAACCAACAAACCCACAAGAGTCCATACGGGACCGGGCACCTTTCGTCTATGGCGGACCCAAACATGCCCGTCTACCCACCTGGACTGACCAAGCCACTCTCCCTGCCATCTCTGGCTCTCACGGTGTGCTGAAATTTAGCGAGAAGGGTGCCTGTATGGCTGGAGTTGAACCGCGACCAGAATCGCAGAGGTTTTCTCGACATGAGCATTTGCCAACTTGGGCGGACCAATCAAAGCTCGATCTTGTCTCGGGATTATGGGGAACACTATCTTTCCGTTCGGGAGGAGCAGATATGCTCGTCGTCGAAGCTTCAAAACATACTCTGCACAACCACATACTCACATGGGCCGATCAGGCAACACTCCCGGTCGTAAAGGGGACCCATTGCATGCTGAACTTCAATGACACCGGCGCAGTCATGAAGGTCATCCAACCGACCATTCTCCCCGAAGCAGCTTGGTTCGGAAAACGAGACTCTCTCGCTTCCCAGCCCCAAAACAAAAGCAGAGCTGGAGTCGCCGGCCCATACATTACGCCCAATATGCCAGGGAATGCCGAAGCCGCCGAACAGGAAATCAAGCAAAAACGGATAAGCATTCCAAATGGACTCAGTAGCGTGACGATGAACCATGGTCGTGATAACACAAGATCAACGCCTGAAAATACTGCGGAGAGAATTCTGGTTGCGGAGGTTGGCGGCGAGAAATATGACCTTAACCATCCTGCGCTGAAGGAGATTGTGCAAGCTGTTAATGTTCCTATGAACAGATATTCGTACTGGAACGCCGATCAAGGGAAGTTGGCAGTTGTGAGGGGAAGTCATGGATCCCTCGTTTTTGGCCCAATAGGAGGAGTGATGGTTGTCGTAAGGAAGGATGCGTACTGGGTGGATCAGCGCACGCTTTCTATCGTCAGAGGTGACCATGGTTTCTTATCATTTGGAAATTTTGAGACTGTTATGAAAGTACAGAGAAGGGACCCGTATTGGGCTGATCAGAGGACACTGGCTTTAGTGAAGGGCTCTCACGGAAGACTCGCCTTCTCACCACGCGGAACTGCTTCTCTGGAAATCATCAGACCAGATCCGTATTGGAGTATAGACCAAAAGACAGTGCCGTTGGTCCGAGGATTCCATGGGAAAATGGCTTTTGGCCCAGGCGGAGCCTCTCTAAAAGTAGTCAGACCAGACCCGTATTGGGCTGATCAGAAAACGTTGTCTTTGGTGGGGGGATCTCACGGAAGTCTCGCTTTCTCACCAGGTGGGGTCTCTTCACTGAAAATCGTTAGGCCCGATCCGTACTGGAGTGTAGACCAGAGAACGCTATCTACGGTGGCAGGATCTCATGGAGGATTGATCTTTGGCCCATATGGCGCTTCTTTGAAAGTCACCAGACCAGACCCATACTGGGTAGATCAACGAGGCCTCGCCATGATCAAAGGATCCCACGGTAGATTGGCTTTTACTGCCAACGGCGCGTCACTTGAAATCGTCAGGCCAGATCCATACTGGGTTGATCAATCGACTTTGTCTTTGATTCAGGGCTCTCATGGTAGATTGGCATTCGGTCTCGATGGTGCTGCCTTGAAAGTAGTCCGACCGGATCCTTACTGGGCAGATCAAAGCACGCTCCCCCTCCTCCAAGGCTCACATGGAAGACTCTTGTTCGGCTTAAGTGGAGCTTCTCTCATAGTCATCAGACCAGATCCCTACTGGAGTGCAGACCAAAGGTCACTGGACACCACACTGGGTTCACATGCAACACTTAAGTTCACTGTCACTGGTGCGAGGATGGAGGTTCCATTGTCGAATCGGACATACTGGAATGCGAATCAAGCTAAATTGGCTGCCGTGAGGGGTGCCCATGGAACTTTAAAGTTCGATGGTGGAAGAGCAGCCGTCCACGTTGTCGGCCAAAGGCGTCCATATTGGGAGGCTGATCAAGCGGGCTTGAAGATTGTGAGAGGATCTCATGGGAGTTTGCGATTTGATGATGGGGCGGTGTCCGTCCGCGTGGTTAGTCAAAAACGTCCATATTGGGAAGCTGATCAGAGGAGTCTGAAAGTGGTTCGAGGATCTCATGGAATTTTACATTTTACGGCTGAAGGAGCAATGATTGACGTCGTCAAGCCGAGGAGCCTCTATTGGGTAGCCGACCAGAGGAGTCTGAAGATCGTTTGGGGATCCCATGCCAGGCTGCATTTCATGGGTGGAGAAGCAAACTTTGATGCTGTCAAACCATCAAGTCTCTATTGGAATGCGAATCAGGCAGGCCTCAGGATAATTCAAGGATCCCATGGAAATCTAAGCTTTACAGGCGAGGAATCAAGCATCCATGCCGCCCAACCAAAAACTTCCTACTGGATGGCCAACCAAGCAAACCTCCTAGTAATTCAAGGATCCCACGGAATCATGACTTTCGATAACGCTGGGGCTTCTGTCGAAGCCAAAACCCGACCAACACCATATTGGACCTCAAATCAGGCGAAGCTGGACGAAATCCAAGGTTCTCATGGAATTCTAAAGCTCACAACTGAGGGCGCAGCCATACAATTACATTCCCATGCTGAGAATAAGTCCACAGCCCGCGATCCTTTCGCACCACGGGCGGCGTACTGGGCTGATCAAGCCAAGTTGGAAAAGATAGAAGGAACCCACGCCAGGTTATCCTTCAACAATTCAATATCCTCCAGCGTTCCCCACACAGCCCCAGAAGAGAATTGGAACAGCCCACCGAACCTCGATACAGGGGATTTCTTTCCCGACTCCGACAGCGAACTCGAAGAAGACCGACCCATTCTCGCCAAACGCACCTCCTTCGGCCCCGGCACGTTCGCCTCAATTCTCAATAGAGTCAAAGACCGCGTACCCATTGTCACAAACCTCGTCGGAAATGGCAGCTACTCCTCCTTCTCCCACGATGAAGAATCACCAATCACACCAACCGACACTTCTCCTTCCGCTCCTGATAGCCAGCAACTAATCGACGAACCCATGATCCACGCCTCACCAGAATCGTCACACCCCCGTCACCAAAGCGCACGGTTCGAGGATAATCCTGTCTCGGCGATTTATGGGGAGGAAGATAGGGAGGTTAAGTTGAGCCCGTTGCCGACGCAGGTGGAGTTTCAGTTCGATCCGGTCTATGGACAACCGGTTCCGCTAGCTCCAAAGGCGAATAGTCCATTACTTAATAGAGCGCCAATAAGCACCAAGTCGTTCGAGAGTGTGAGGGGCTTAGCAAGTAACAATCCTTTCCGGAGTGCGATTCCGGTGAGGAAGGCGAGTGTGACGGCTCGGAGTGACAGGAATGATGGGACGATTGAGAGGAGGAGGGCGTTGTTTGAAGGCGGGGCGAAGTGAATGGTTAGAGAATTCAGAGATGGCAAGAGCGTTGGATGCGATCGTGGACGGTAATGATAGGTGTCTGGTATATATTAGAAGCAAGCACTAGATCAATTACCCACAATTGGACAAAGTTTTGATCAGAGTCTCCTATTTGATTGAAAATTTGAAACCAGCAGAGATGAATATTTGTCGTCCCAAGTGTGAAGCAGGGTCAGGTTCAGGGAGCTCGCCTGAAGATCCGAGGGACAATAATATACCGTAGGTAGGTCACCAATTCTCCAACGCTTCGATTTGGGCCAAAGAAACGGCTACTCATGCACAAAAGTCAACTATTAGGAATTTTTCATATGATATATACATTTTTATTACATTTATTTTACATTAATTACTTCCACCATTCTACTCCTCGCCACCTGCACGCTCAACTCTGGCCACATCCATGCCAGAGATATCACACTCTTCATGGTTGGTATTGAGCTCGCTTGCTCTTGACGAGTCTTTTATCCAGCCTGGTACAGAAACGGCCCAGCAGCGACATGTGGGTTGACATTGCTGAGGTTGAATGCCGTATACGAGGTATTCGTATCAGTGAGAGCAATAAACATAGTGCCGTTGATAGCTGGATCTCCCTCCTGTTTCACAATTAACACACATCCATAAATCCGATCCCCATAAATGAATACTCACATATGTTGAAACATCAGGCTGAATCGTCTGCCCATAGTTCATCCCATTTCTCGCAGTGATATTGGTGAGTGGCGAGTACGTAATATTCAGCTGGCTGACCCAGAGGACAAACTCCGGAGCCCCAGCACTGGTCGCTGTGATATAACTGTTGTTCGGTCCAACAGCCTTACCTGGGTTCTCCCAGCTCAAGAAAACTTCTCGTCCAGGATATGAAAGTGGAACTGATCTGTTCTGGCTGACTGATGCAGAGCAATCAAAGCCGGTAACATTATACCCAACACAAGTCTCGTTCGCTGGTGGATCACTACTCGGAGCTGCAGGTCCAAATCCTGTTGTCTCATTGAACCCCGTCTGCGTCGCATTTCTCCTCGCGCTATTCGGCTGATTCAACACATTCAACGCGGGGAAGTTCTGCCAGACCAATCGCTTGCTGTTCGCCGGGCACTCTGAAATATACGGCGCTAGAAGGGTCCAAGCCCACGACTGAGGAATCCCAGTCTCGAACCAAACGGGCATGGGGAACAGGCCTGCGAATTGCCGGAAGATCATCTGTTGGCGGGCTTCGGTGGCGATGGATTGGTCGAGGAGTTGCGCGCACTCGCGGGAGTCGAGGTGCGCTTGGAAACCCCAGACGCCAGACTCCCCAAAGCGGGTTAACTTTTGGGTGAAGTCGAAGGCTTCGTGGACGGTTGTGAAGGGGTAGTTGTATGTGCCTGGTCATCCAAGTTAATCCGTGCAAGAGATTGGGGGGCCGAAAACTGGGCACTTACACTGTGGGGTAGCACCGCTTGGTCCACCAAGCAAATTGGAGAGCAGAGTTGCGTGTCCAGACTCCTGATCAGCCATGAACTCGATAAGGAACCTGTCACTTGGAGTCAAGCCTGCAGCCGTGAATTGCTCCTCAGAGAATGTAGCGAGAATATTATGGAAGAGACCCAGCTCGATCCACTCCTGGTACAAGCCTAGGAGGATGGACTGGTAGTCGAAGTCGGACTGAACGCGGTAAACGGGCTCAGTGCCGTTGGTGCCCAGACCACCAGCTGGCTGGTAGGGGATAGGCTGCTGGTTGTTCAACGTGCCGTTGGGGTTGTAGACCAGTGCTGTAGGATTTGGTGGAAGCATTGGGATCGCTGTACCAGCTGGGGAGTTGCTGATTGCGCCTGTAGTAGTGGGAGGAGGCCCGGAGTATGGCCCATGAGAGGTAACACCAGTGACTTGGCTGCTCACAACGGGTGGGACGGCATTCGTTGCGCCGGGAATTTCAGACGCTGGAATTCCTGCATATGAAGCGACTAAAGATACAGCGGCGCTGTTGACGGAAGGCTGCTGAGGATAGGAATAAGGAAGAGGATATCCTGTGGAGGAGGCAGTAGGGTTCGAGGTTGTAGTGGCTGCTTGCGGAACAGCAGAAGCTGCGGCGATGAAACCAACAGCGACACCTGCTTTGAAAAACATTTTTGAACTGTGCTGACGCGGGATACAGAAAAAAGCAGAGTTCAGGAACACGGGAAGCACATCTTATACAGCATTGTCTTCATTGCCACAACCAGAGGCTTGGAGGGCATGACGTTTACAGATTGTGAACGTACTGTTGCAATTGCGGAGACGTGAGGTAATGCCGATTACCGTCAGGAATGCGAAAGAGCTCTTCATTGGAGCATTAAGGAACTGTGGGGATTTGAAAAGTCAGAGAAACTTTCCCCCAGTGACATTCTAGTCCTTCTATGCAAGCGCTAGCTAGTAACGCAGTTGAGAACCCAGGATTTAGGCTTCAGAGTCGGCAGCCCAGCAATAAAAATAGAAAAATAGTCGATACTCTTTCTTTGCTTGCATGTCACTTCTTAGCATGCCCCAAAATGCAATCGACTTTTTATGTTGCCGCTGAGCTTGTGACACTAGAAATACTCAGATCAAAATCTAGTCTGGACAACATCTGCAAACTTCTGCCACACCCCCGGACCGAAGAGATTCCCCTTCGAGTATTCAAGATTACAAACACCGAAAGTCATGACTTCAACATAAAATTTCATCCGAAAACGTCATAGTCAAGGTACACACTAGTGCCGCCGTTGAGCCTCGCCGGAGCTGCTGCTAGCCCGTCGTACCCCAGATCTTGCGTATCTCACTAATTCTCCTCCGCACCAATTGAAACTCTTGCAAATCGGAATGATAATCAACATGCAATGCACTGCCACTCGACGGTGTTGCAAATCTTTCATTCGAGTGGCTCGTGGAGGTCTTGGGGTCGGATCTAGAGATGTGGTCCCGGTTGGCTCGGGGAGAGTTGATTGCCTCAAGGTGATGGGATTGTTGCTTTTTCGATCTCATCCAGACTCGAAAGTTTTGATGCCCGTCTTTGGATGACGTTTGAAATCAAGTAGCTATTCCCGAATCAGAACTTTTCAATGTCCACCCGGATGTCCACGAGGATGTCAGCTCGTCCGGGTGTTTGTGCTCGATCCTCGAGCCCCACTCTCCAGGTCAGGGTCAGACCTCACACCAGCAATCTCAAGGGAAGATAATCTCATCTTTCGATCAGGCAGGGGTCGTTACCGTGAACCTTAGTGCTTCGATTCAGAATTCCATGTTTTTAAGATGGGAATGGAGTTGACAAATCGAGAGGGAAGTTTCAATTCAATGACGTTCTCGAATAGGCGCTGGTCCGAGCCACCCTGGCAACGCGCTCCCCGACGCCACTCACAAAGAAAACGTGACAGTGCATAGAGCCAAAACGAGCAGGAAGTAGCTGGTCTTCTTGGCAGTATATAAGCCTGCTCCTGTGAAGATTCATCAAGATTTCGCCAAGTTTTGAGGTGCTTTGCGAAATGGAAAAAATCACGTGCAGCAGGCGACACTTCACCCCTAGATGTTCAATAAGTCCATTACGAAGTCCAGATGTTTAGCTCGGAGAAGCCTTTAGAAGATCAGTGACCCTTTTGTGGCAATGCATGCAATAGTCATGACAGCGCAGTCGAACACGCTCCCATCTCTGGCAGTTCAGTCAAAGTGCTTTCTCTGATTTTGCTCAAGGCAATGTGATATTCTCAAACAATAAATAAAGCTGCTGCCTAAACATGAGATACTTACGTCTCTTCAAGTTTAGTGACAGTGCCTTGTGCCAAGATTAGCGAGTTTTGCCAATGTACGGAGATTTCGTGTATTTATGCCAGAATGTCGAGGCGACTGGCCATAAGACGTACTGTGAGATCCATGATAATCCGAATGGATCTACCACGCCGACATGCGTCGTGAAGTGCTAGCGAGAGGGGGTAATGGACCAAACCAGATCAGGGAGTCGAAGGGGCGGCAGTTGAGTAAGTATGAAGTGTGGCTATTCTTTAGTGTATCTATAATATAAGATGGTTGCTTGTTGTAGCTGTCAATTGATGAACCAAGGCGACTAAATACCCGCTACTAAAACAACCGTAGAACTTCGCAAGAAATTCTTGGCATCACTTGTGTGGAACTACACAAGTTAAGAAAGTAGCCTATTTAATCCTGGGCCTGCGATACATGACGTAGAACCTGTGGAGGGGGGAATTTTGCAGTTGATGTTGAAAAATCGGGTTTCTGACCACCAAGACGGATATATACCAAAAATGAATGAACACCACACTTACATGTACGCAACAAGCTAATTTTTGGGAATAGAAGACTCAATTTGGTAGTGAGGGTGTCAGTGTCTGGAGATACCCTTTTTTTGATGGGGCTGAATTTAGACGAGCTTTGGGGGGCTCGCTAAACTTGGTCATGGTGTGCAAGACTTAATTGATATTGGTGGACGTTGTGCAATTAAGAGGCGAATATAATTCGTATAAGTAGTGTAGTGAAAATACACATTTTGTAGCGCCCGCAAATTTCAACGCGCCGCTGTTCCATTCATGACAATTGAATTGCTGCACATGACAACTGAACTGGTTCTTTTTAGAAAGACACCTCACAGCCCAAATCCTTCATAACCGCCGCCCAATGCAATCGACCTTTGACCGAGAACTCTGGATCCATGTCATCAATATTGTCTGCCACACCTTGAGCATTCTCGCTTCTCAGCTGTCGATAAGCGTCTCGTCTTACCCACACCTCTTCTGTGATTTTCCAGCAATTGGACACGTTGGTAACTCTCATACGTGCCGCCATGGCAGCCCAACGTTCTTTAATCCACTCGCGCTCTTGCTTGGTGCTCGCCTCGCAGCCTGCTACAAATAGTGGATATATTTGAGCGAAGGTTATCGAACAACTCGGTGGAGAACGTGAGAGGTGGCTAACTGTGGCCTGGGCCAGGTACTGGCTGCTGGTCATACCAAATATGCCTGGCATGACTTGATGAAGGAATAGAAGAATAGCGTATCGGTATGCCTCCGCAGTATGTAACACATACTGCTTGTCCAAGGCAGAGAGGTGTACTATCGTACATAAATAGTTCGCGTCGTAGGAGTATCGCTCGACTTTGCGTTTCAAGGCTTCGGCTTTCGTGATAATATCTGAAGTTGTTATAGTTGCCATCCTGACTTCGTAGCAAAGGCCTGCTGCAGCGTAAATCAACTCGACAAGGATGACAGAATAGGTGATCCAAGGATCTAGAGGGGCGACCCCAGGATGTGTTTCCCATAGCGGGGGAAATGTTCCCAGAGATATCGTAAATTTTGGGCGGGTTCTATGATCTTCTGAGATCGTTGACTGCACCAGATCTGAGAGTGCATCCATATGCAACAAATTTGACACTAGAAACAGCAAAGAATAGATGACAGCAGGCGAAGATTTCCGCGTAATATACTGGCCCTGCGAACCAGTTTGCTGAAGGATTACAAAAGCCCCCCTGAGATGCGTTTTCCCCCGGCCAAAACCATCATTCCATATTGCCCAGGATGCCAGGAGTAGGATTGTTGCAAGAGCGGATTTTTCGAAACCTGGGCGGCTCAGCTCACTACTCAATATGCGAAGGCTCTGGATAATTGAGGCCACTCCATGATTATGAAGTTGGACGTCGGCTTTAAGTGTGGATGAATGCAGAGCCGTGATGGCAGATATGACATAGGGTAGACTTTCCGAGCTCCGCATAAGTGGTAGTATCCAAGTCTGCCACAGGTTGTTTTGACCACCCGTGATTGACAGCATGGGACAAATTTGTTCTCGAAAGCGCGAGAAAAGCACTTCAGGGCTATCTGGTCGGTCTTGAATGGTTTTGGGAAGCGTCCTAGGAGCGGCTTCGCCACAGTGGCCTAGACCACCTTGTCCGGGTCCGAACATGTGAAACGGAGTGGAGGAGCCCGAGGAAGCCGTTGTGGTTGTGGCAGAGTTGAGGAGGTGAGACAAGGAGAGCTCAATCGACTGATACGAAATACCAGCCAGGCTTGAGCGACTTGGTTCGCTATGAAATTCAGCGAGTTTGCGTACAGGGCTGTAATTGCAGGGTAGATCTTGGCAGAAAAGCCTGGGAGTAATTAGTGCAGTCATGATTCAAGGGGTGGCGGTCAACAACCTGGCGCAAGGAGAGCACTTTGGGAAAATTTTATCACATTCCTTCTTGCGGCTCTTGCAATTTCCACAGGGCGTTGTGGCAAAAACTTTCACGGATGAAGAAACTGTTTGAAGACAGGTATCGGATGGCGAGTCAGGACGTGGCGTGAAAACAGTGAAAGCAGGAGATGGTGCTATTCAAGGTATTAGCCATGGTTCAATCACCCAAAAAAGGTAAGCGTACCATCGCTTGGACTCGGAATGGACAGCAGATCCTCTTCAGTGATGTTTTTCCGTTTAAGATATCGATTGATATTCCTTTCAGCCACCGGTTTCTTGTCGACACGGAACCCACTGTCTTTGTCATCCTCCCTCTTCCGCTTCACTCGTACGCGTGCGATGTGAACCATAACATCTCCTTTCACATTCTTGATGTCGAATCCCCATTTTGTTAGACGACTTTTGAGCTGTTTCTTCCTATCTGAAGTCTTAGCAATGTCCGCCGCTTTTGAGTACAAACTCTGAGAAAGGATGAACTTACGTAGGAGTGAAGCCATATTCGTGCTCCAAAGCATGCATGACCTCTTGAAGAGTCTTCTGTTCCAGGACATAGAGGCATTCAATTTTCGGCTTCATGTCTTCCCATTCGTCAGACGTGTATCGGGGCGCATACGCGCGAGGCCCATGAGACATAGGAGCTGGGAGTCTGAATGTTGACTCCATGATGAAGTCTGGAATGGGTCAGAAATCAAGTTGAATTATCTTTGAGTATTCATTCCAGAATGGACGGGCGATACTTGATTCATATACGCGACTCTTGGACCAGGTGGTGCAAACCTCAATGTGGCTGCAGAATGGCGAAGGCAGACGTATCCCGAACCCCCACATCATTGGACCACAAGTCAGGCATGACCTTGTGGCGTTCCCAATCCGTGGATTTTGGAACTTCTGGCTTTGGCTTGGGGGCGAAGCCTTGATTGGCTCAACATTTGACAGGCAGAACCCATCCTATCACGAGACTGGTGCCAACGCCACGTTCTCGTCTTCCGCAGCTGAAGCCAAAAGTTCCTTTCATTCAATATTCGCCGATCCTCACATCTCTCAGGACTCAAACGCCAAAGTTTGACGGTCGGAGGGATGTCTCGGGCGGGATACTCGCCTGCCAATGCTACTGCACTGGCCGTCCCGTCTTATAATCCTTCGATGGCCAAAAGTTCGATTCGGATGGGGCAGGAGCATGTATCAGAGCCTGGAACTGGGGTGATGGACGCACCATCCTCAGGTGGGGTAATCATTTTTGGATCCCACACAGATTTCAAGGTCTCATTTTGCGAAAATTCCATTCGAGAATAGGTAAAGCTTCGTTGGCCAAAAGTTCGATTGCGCTTCCCACGAGGCACGAGCAGGCCTCGACGTAAGATGCAAAAGTTCCTTTCGAGGCTAGATAAACTCGCTGCCATTTCCTGTCTCCCATGAGCGTCTCCGTTTCTCGTGCACCCGAAAAGCTGTCGAGGCTCTCCTTCACACTCCGGCCAATCCTCTTGACAAACCCAAGCCTGCACGTTCAAACGATCAATGCTGTCCACCGACTCTACCATAGCCCTCGCAGTCGGCCTCGGCGGCCTGCTCGTCTCCGCCATCGGTACAATCATCGGGTACATGAGCTACAAGACCATGAAAGCAGGGCATGTTGAAAGTTAAAAAAATTCTCCTGACATGTAACTTGAAATCTGTGCTGAACTTTTAACAGATGAGATGGTCTTACCACGGCACTTCTCGGCTGGCGGATATGTTGGAGGTGTGTCGAGGGTACCCTCTATGCCACCCAAGGCACACCTCTCTTGGCCACGAGGCTCGTTCACTGAGTTGGGATATCAGGAAGAGTTTCGAGATCGCCGGGTTTGAAGGCGTCGCATATGGTCGAATGTCAAACCGAGACCTGGGCGTGGCTGTAAACACTGGTATGCATGCATGGATGTATCAGCGCAGTTACCCCTTCATCGTTATTAAAACGCTTTGGATACACTCTATTAGAGAACAACATAGATGAAGAGGGAATTCGAGGTGCCTATGTTTGTGCCTTTTCGATGCTATATGAGAGATAAATTGATAACATACTTTGTGAAAAAGAATTTCCTCTGCATTGACTCCCAGTCTGGCTGGATCAGCCCGCCATCGAAACTGAAGTCTGGGTATGCGTTCGTCTGAGAATTTGATCCGTATAGATATCCACCTCCGTATGGCCAGCGTCGTCTCCCTTTTATCCATGCACAAGTCTACCAAACACAAAACCCAATTGGAGATTCTCCTCAACAAAATGAGATCACCTGGAGCCACTTTGTCTTCGGTCTGATCATGGGAATACAACCAGAAAAAAAAGAAGAGGAAAAGAAGAAAAAACCACCTGGCAGGAGCCTCGGTGCCTTTGCTACACTTGTAAGATATAAGCCCTGCGATGATGAGAAGAAAATAATCGGACCATTTCATCTGAACATCTCACAACCTCATCGTCTATCCCACGCAAATCGGGAATTGAACAAAGCCAAATTCCATTCTCCTAACCGTGTCCTCTGATGCATGCAAGTCCCATGAAACTCATCTAAATACCCAACAGAGTCTTTCCCCTCTCATAAACATAAAAGCTCACCGCAACCATCGGCACAACCTTCACATACCCAATCGTCAGTCCCACCCAGAACCCTTGAATCCCCCGCTCCCTGAAAATCATCTTGGCTGTCTCGCCAACATGTAAGCGATGCCCATCTCCGACCGCGCCTCCGACTTGCATTCTCCTTCTAATTACCTCGAGTGGATATGCACTTGTCTGTGACACCAGACCTGCGATACCGCCAGAGAAGAGCTCGGCCCAGGAACGTAGAGGTGCTGGCTTGTTTGGTGGGGAATTGGAGGGTCTGGGGAGCGTGGTATAAGGAGCGAGGGCAGGGTGCCGCAAGATATCTCCCGCTGTGTCGTGAGTAAGGAAGGACATGCCCGCATACGGTAACATGCCCATAATCGTCGCCGAGAAGCCTCTATAGAAATTCGCCAGTCCTGCTCTCGGCACCACCGTCCTAACAGCCTCTGTCGTCACCGCAAAAACAGCTGGTCCGGAAACTGGTCTTTGAGGTGGGGGAGCTTCGTTGTATATTCTTTTGCAGATTGCGGAGAGGGAGGAGCGAGAGTCGCGTTTTGTTTCGAATGCAAGACGCACACGGATTACTTCCAAAGGATATGTGAAGAAGACGCTAGTCACTCCTGCCAAACTCCCGCTAAGTAATCTTCGAATTGGAGTTTCTTGTGCAGGGGAGTGGATAATGACGGAGCGAATCTGCTCATAGGCAAGGAATTTGATGGCAGCGTAAGGAAAGATTCGTAAAATGGTTGCGGAATGCCCGCGGAAGAGTCCTCGTGTGCCGTCTTCGCGGTAGATGTCTTTCATCGCCGTGATGACCCCAAACCAGCTGCCGGTGTATTTTGCGAATTGGGGATTCGAGGCTTGGAAGAGAATTTTGACGCGGTCGAGGGGGGCGACCATTGTTTTGGCCTATTTATTATACCATCAGCACACGCTCAGGATATTGAAATGAAGAGGGAAATGTACAGCACTCCCTGCCAATCCTCCAGCAAGCCCAGTCCGCCATATGTAGTCGAAGCTCTGCTTGTGCGGCTTCTTCGTCTTCGGTGCTATCGTGTCGTCGTCTGTGGGGCAGATAGCCAACTGCTTCTTCCGCGCCTCGTCCATCTCTCGTGGTTTGTCGGCGAGCAGCGTGGGAGGGGAGGCATCTTTCAAGAAAGCCGAGGGCATTCCTTGCCGCCCAGAGGCTTCGGTGTGTATTATCTTCTTGCTGGAGTTGGGATTGTCATTCCGCCGTGATATAGGGGGCAGGAGGGAGGAAGGTGGCCAGGAATAAGAGAAGTGTTGTCTTTGAGAGCAACTGAATTCAAGTGGTTGTGCCACCAAAATGCGGTTTCTCGAGTTGCCGCGGACGTCATCTTAGCGCATGCCGGTCTCGGCAACTTCAACGGTTTTTTTGACCCGCTGTTTTCCGAGGTGCAGGAGGTGGAGTTTTCTTTATCCATCCCCTTGTTGTCTTCGTATTATTATCCAAGATGTTTTGAACTTCGATCTTCCACCCTTTGGGAACTAGCAGTCGCAAACCCCTATAGTTATGGCTATTGCTCTTGGGTTTCGTCGAGCTCGCACGTGACCAGAACTATTTGTACTTTTCTGCGTCCGAATGTCTTCTTCTCTCTCAATCTTTTCATCAAATAGACGATTTCGCGTTGCTTCTTGTTTTCATGGCATCATGTATATTATACCAAAATCCGGACTCAACTGCCATTCTTATCGACATTCCCCGCTCAATTGAAGAAGCTCAAGGAGATTCTTCACAGAGATTGCTTTCAGCAAAGCCGATCGAGCACCCGTTTCCATCCGTTGAGCCGAAGTCTGAAAAGGCACGAAAAAATCTTGGAGAACTTTCTTTGGAAGAGTTGTTCATGCAGAAACATATACACCTTTCATTGGATCAGTTGAGCAATGAATGGAGCGGAGAGTGGTGTCTGCCACGATGTGTGAAGTCTGTCTCCGAGGGTCATGGAAAACTGAGGGTGGAACCTGGCACAAAGCGGAAGAGAGGAGAGAAACAGCGCGAAGTTGCAAAGAGCCCTGAAACGGAAGAGAGTACGGATCAAGATCCGAATGCCAACCCCAAAAATTGGACTTTCTTCAGGAACTCTAGGCTGAAACCAACAATAATTCCCGTGGGGAAAGATGCCGTACAGGTACCCTCCAACTCAACAGTATTATGCGGAGACATCACATCCACAATCGATACCTTCACCTCCCAGGCCCCAAAATTTGACCTCATAATCCTCGACCCACCATGGCCAAACCGCTCAGCACGAAGAAAGAAGTCCTACGGAATCTCATACGACAACCACGAGATCCGATCCTTGTTGTCATCACTTCCCTTCACAGATAACCTCACAGACGACGCTCTCGTAGGGGTCTGGGTAACCAATAAACCGGCCTTTCGCGAGATGGTACTTGGTGAAAGAGGCCTATTCGAGGAATGGGGTGTGCAGTTGTTAGAAGAGTGGATATGGCTTAAGGTTACTTCATCAGGGGAGCCAATATCCGAGTTGAGTTCGATGTGGAGGAAACCATACGAGATTTTGCTTGTAGGAAGGAGAACTATTTCCGGAAACGGGGACGTGAAAAGGAGAGTCTTGGTCGGAGTTCCGGATCTGCATTCCCGGAAGCCAAACCTGAAGAGTATTTTCGAGCAGGTGATGAAGAAAGAGAAGTATGAGGCATTGGAGGTCTTTGCCAGGAACCTGACGGTCGGGTGGTGGGGCTGGGGGGACGAAGTGCTGAAGTTCCAGACTAAGGAGTACTGGATAGAGGGAGAGCATTTAACCCAGGATATGCCATAACATTGACAAATACATATTGTACACCCATCCGTCTACACCTACCATGCTTTCATCAAAGTTCCCTTCATGGCCCGGCCTTAGGCAGTTCGACGTCCGTCTCAACCTCCACCTCCTCTCCATCAACATCCCACTTGTTCTCCATAGGCGTCGACCTCCAGCTTTCTTTGCCCTGTAACATCGCCTTTGCTTGTTCCGCCATACTAGTCCTTTCTCTCGTTGGCTTCTCCCTGAAATCAGGTTTGAACATTTCTTCCTGCTGCGTTCGATCCTTGTTCGCTGCGTCGAAAGTGTTTTTATCCCACCTATCCCTTATTAGCCGCCCCATCCTCACCATCTAGAAATATCATCAAAACATACATATCAAACTCCTTCGGTTCCTCTGGCCACACAAACGGCCTCTCCATCTCCACCATCATCTTTTTGATACTCTTCGGCCGGAACCACTTCCTCGGCTTCGGCCGCTTCGAGCCCGGCTTGTCCTGCGTGATCTTCTTCATCTGGATGTAGGAGCGCACGCCATGCACGCGAATGCCGTAGGCATGGAAGAGGTAGTCGCGGAGATCAAGCTTGTTTAGTGAGAGTGGGACGAGAAAAGTGGCGAAGTTGGGAGGCGAGCTGGGCGTGCGGAGGAGGGTGAGGACGAAGTTTGGTCTGGGGACAGTCAATGGTGAAATGGTGAAATGGTGAAATGGTGAAATGGAAGTGGAGAGGGTGGTGTGGATGGGAACGGGGGAGGAAGAGGATACGTACAAGAAAACCTGCTTCTTGCCAAACGGTCTGATGGCTCGTTGTGATGCCATTGTGCCAATTGACACGAGGACAATTATGTGAATGAAAAGTGAAGTTGTTGATAGCTCACCTCTCACTCATGCCATGAAGGTGCACCCGCGATAAATTTCGACACCAAGTGGGCCCAGCGCCCAACCAATGATACCCCTGCACACCTGCGTGGCAGGAGCAGCCTTGTGCAAGGCTGCGACTTCCAAACGTCACCTCGGTTCCTTGGTTCCTTAATTCCTTACAAATACTCGCAACCCACCCCCACTTGCCCCGCTGCTGTTGAACAATCTTCTTAAACACAACAACTCTTCTTCCCCCTTCCCAAACAAGATCGATTCAGACCAAGTGACCCCGCTTCTTGGAAAGCAATTTCGAAATAGTAGAACTAACTGATGCACAATGGCTTCTAATCCGCCAGCCCAATGCTGCACTGTTGGTGTCAAGCACGAGTAAGTGCCTGTCCTGGTGCCCCTGCTCCACTTTTGTCCTTACAATTGCGCAACTGCTTCAAAAGCGGGATTGCTATTAACAGGAAATACAGAGGTGAACCAACCGGCAAATCCATTAAAATCGGTAGCATCGAAGCCTACGTCGCGGAGCCCACTGGTAAGAACATTCACAAAGACACCGCGATCCTCTATCTCCCCGACGTAATCGGAATCTGGCAGAATTCGCAATTGATGGCCGACCAACTCGCTGTGAACGGATACTACACCATCATCCCAGATCTGTTTAACGGCGATGCATTGAAGATCAATCGACCGGCTGATTTCAATCTGATGGAGTGGTTGACGAAGGGAACGGGCGGGAACAATCCACATACGTACGAGTATGTGGATTCAATTGTCGAGAAGAGCATTGCTTGGTTGAAGGATCAGGGGTTCAAGAAGATTGGGAGTGTTGGGTATTGCTTTGTACGTCAATATACTTTCCTTCCCTCCCTTACCTTCGTCCAACGAGTGGCCAATGTGTTGAATAGGGAGCCAAATACACCATTCGTTTCATGTCAAAGGGAAAGGGCATCGATGTTGGTTACGTTGCTCACCCTTCTTTCGTGGAGGAATCCGAGCTCGCTGCCATCTCGGGACCTCTCTCGATTGCTGCCGCAGAGACGGATCAGATCTTCCCGGCCGAAAAACGCCACAAGTCCGAAACGATCCTCATTGAGACTAAGCAGCCGTACCAGATTAACTTGTATAGTGGTGTGAGCCATGGTTTCAGTGTTAGGTGTGATACGAGCAAGAAGATTGAGAAGTTTAGCAAGGAGCAGGCGTTTTTGCAAGCTGTGAACTGGTTTGATGAACATTTGGTCTGACTACATGATGGCAGGATTAGAGAGAAACTGTGAAGATTTAGCTTGATTGGATGGATGATCAGAAGGTAGCTTGAGTTTGACTCGCTCACTGATGACTTGACTTGAGATGAGATAATTCTGGGCATGAATCTGAAACATTCTTCGCTCTTTTCATCGCACAGTCAACTGTGATATGTGACTGTGTTGGCTCTAGTGCGATTTCACAGGGTGAGGATACAAATCCTACACGCACTGGCAAGTACCAATGCACCATCTAGCCTCCTCCCCAGCTCCCGGAATCCCGATGAAATCGAACTTAAAACACACCCCATCCACCTCCGATCGTAACATTCTGCCCCGACACCAACCTACCCTCCTCGCTCTCCAATCAAGCAACAACCCCTGCTAGCTCCACCTCCGCCTCCTCAAGATTACAGCCTCTCTTCTCTGTCTCCTTAGACGAAACCCTATTGACGCATATCTTTTTCCTCCCTAATTCTTCCGCCCTGCACTTCGTCAAAATCTCAACAGCCTCCTTCGATGAGGAAGAAAGTCCCTTCCCCGCTGCGCCCGCCACCACCGCAGGGGTCGAAATACTCACAATCCTTCCCCCTTCCTTCATCAAAGGCAGCATATCTTGAGTCATCAACAACGTTGCTCTAATGTGCCGGTCAAACACCTTCCCAAGATCCCCCTCTTTGATACCTCCCCGGCATTTTTCGGTAATACCGATACCCGGGTTGTGGCCAGGATATCAGCCTGGACTTCCCTTTGCTCCTTCCGGAGCCAGTATTTCACGGTGCTCACAACAAGGCCCGGATCTTCGGGTTTACTGATCTCAGATGCTGCACACAGAGAAAGGGGTTGGTTTGTGGGGGAAGGCGGACATGCGTTTGTAGAGGCTACTGGGACGCTCAGGGGGGTAATGGGTCACGATCATCTGCCAAATCAACTCATCAGTTACAATATCTAGTGCAAAGGGGGCGGGGGCTGGGCGGGGGGTTGTCTACTTCAGCGCCCTGTTTCGCAAGCTCATTTGCAATTGCAGTGCCCAGTCCGTGCCTCCCTCCTGTTACTATTACTGTCTTGCCCGCGAGGGGGAGGCGCTGCGTCGATTCCATTTCTTGGGGTAGGATCGTGTTGGAGATGGATGTTGATAAGTTGACGACTTGACGTGTCAAGCGTTGGGGTGGGAGCGTAGACCGACGTCCCTGGCTTTCGCCGATAACTACTTTTTAAATCCAAAAGTGTGCCCTATTAGAAATCAAACGTGAACTCGGTTTGATCAGACCACGAAAACTGAACGGCTATTTGGACTTGCCCAAATTCCAGAATTTGGTCAAATAAGGTGGAGCAAATCCGTTCAAATGCTGGGAAAACGAACACAGCCATGACGCTTGAACTTGAGAAAATGAGAACAAATCCGCTCCCCGAAGTAGGAAAACATGGAAGAACAGGAAGTTTGGATGATGGGAATGGGATTGACGCTCCAGCGACTTATTTGAGGGTGCTTTGTTCACAACCTTTTCCCGGCTACGGTGTGAGACCTTTTGCAGGGAAGAGGGGTCAATGAATGGCACTGGTGCTGCTCTTTTGAGGTACCCTAGCTTTGATGCATGGCACACTTGAAGCTTGATTGCATTCTGAGATGATTTTCGAGTTTCGAGAGTGGGATGGGTTTATGTCAACAAGACAAGTGTCATCTGTGACAGCACTGATGATGTTTCGGCGATAAGAAATCCTTATCGTTGCTTCATGTCAAATTACCCAGTCGAGCTCCTCATCTCGAGGACAAAGGATTCATTCATTCATTGTCTACACCCCCTTTGCGTCCTGCCTCGCGCGACTTACTCACTGCGAGGAGACCCTATTCGTCGTCGGTGCTTAGATAGCCTCGCCTTCATGAATGACCAACTCTGAGTCTCTGCGAATGAAGCTGCGTCCCCCATCCCCTCCTCGTGACGGGGCTTCGTCTTCCAGCTCAATGCCCGCTTCCCCTCAAGCGCCCAACGATGTCATCAGGGTCAGTGTCCGCAGATCACCAAACAATATTGGAGCCTGTGGATAAGGCTGACCACTCTGCAGATCCTCCAAAGACCTCTCCAAAACAATCTCCTCCCACGCTGCGAAGCTCAGAGTCCCCCTCCCAGACGATATCCAGCGAGGGATTAATGCCTACCTCGACAAGCACCCCGACCCAGATGAACCCGAGTCCCAGAGACTGCAAGATGAGCTTCTTTCCGTCTACCAGTCTTGCATACGAGACGTGCCGTCGCGGCTTGCTCCCTTCCTCGCCATCCTCCTCCCTCTGAAGCCGAACATAAGCGGCTCTGGCAGATTGCTCTCATGGTGGGATAAGCTCTCAGTTCCGGTGCTGAACAACATTGGGGCCGAAAAGGGACTGGCCGTCGTGGCAAAGGATCTTCTGCTTGCAATCTTGGTTTATGATGAAGACGAGGACGATGCAAAGACACCAGAGGCTAAGGCTACAAGTAATACTCTGGCGGAGACGTTGTTCGCTACATGGCTTGCGCAGAGTAAGGCTGCATTGGAGCAGTTCGACGACCATGCCAAATTTGTGGTGGAGCAGATCCAATTCATTCTCATTGCGTTTGGGAAGAGAAGACCAAAGGTAAGGGTTAATTACGTCGAGTGAATGCTGGTGTTGACATTCCCCTAGGACTTCTTGACTACGTTGGACATGTTCTTCGTGAAGAAGGATAGCAGAATTTTGACCTTGTCTCTGCTCTGCGAGTTCATTCAGCAGCAGCCTCCACATCTACATCAACTCCTACAGACGCCTCTCTTCAATAACATCCTCAAATGTCTACAACGAGACACTTCAACAAGGGTTATATCGCTAGCTATGACGGCTTTGGTTATGTTCCTCCCTCACATGCCAAGTGCTGCAGCGCAGCATCTCCCTGCCCTTTTCAACATTTATAGCCGAATGCTGTTCTGGTATCGAGAACGCAAAGCTGCCGAACCTCGACCTCGTGCTGATGATGACGAGAAGAGTGAAAAAGACATTTCTCTACCGGAGCAAGATCAATCTTGGGACAGGCTCTCCTATTTACTCGAATCCGAAGACGAGCAAGTGCCAGAATTGCTACACTATTTCACGTTCTTATACGGCCTCTATCCTATCAACTTCATGAGCTATATCCGCAAACCTCAGAGATATCTCCGGCATGCCAAATTTCCTGGAGCAGATGATCTGGATATTGAACCTACCGAGATTCGACAGAGATCCGAGCCTTTCAGAAGACTTCATCTGCTGCACCCAAACTTCTTCCTGCTCACGATTGAGTCAGAACTCACCGACAATAATCGATGGCAGAAGAGTGAAGCAGCGGATGTGGTTGCGGAATGCATGGCTCTCTTCGTCCCTGGCGAGGATGCTCAGGGACTTGTTCATAGATCCAAGGCACTGGCAAAGAAAGTTGCAGTGGATTCGGATGTTCCTGAGCAGCCTCTATTGGATGAAGAAACCGTGACGCCGTATCAATCTCGCCATACCAGCTGGAGAAACACAACGTCTACTGCAGTCGCTTCACCTACTGAAATCCGCCATTCAAGCTTGCACCGCAAATATTCACAGACTTCTCAGTCAATGCCATCCATCGCTGATTCTCCATCCCTTCAACCGTCTGATCGCCATGATAGCCCCACAATACCACCGACAATGACGGCTTATCCAAGCAACCATCAGCTCTCGGATATGCTTAACACTCAAAAATCAATCAGGGGCAGTCTCTATCAATCTCTAACCAACGAATCAGTTGCCTCGCTCGCATTATCCAACTCCGCGCATGATCCCCATCACGTAGCGGCCTACCTCGATTCGCTTGGTCCCCAACGCTCTCCCTCACTGAGACCAACCACCAATGACCCGAATCTCAAAGTTGCCTACCTCCATCGCGAGATCCAACTTCTTCGGAACGACCTAAACTTCGAGCGCTACCTCAAACAACAGCACCTCTCGCACATCGGCCAGCTGCGCCGCAATCAAATCAAAGAAGCGCGCGTGGAAGCTGAGACGCAGAATCTGCTCAACGCGAACCGTGGTCTGAGGAGTAAGTTAGATGAAGCAAAACGGGCAAACCTACAGATGAAGAAGGAGAGTGAGAAAAGCAAGGCACATTCTAGAAAGTGGGAAGCCGACCTCTCTGCCAAACTTCGTGTACTCCGCGACGAACAAAAGAAGTGGCTGCTGGAGAAGGCAGATCTGAAGAAGGATCTTGAGATTGCGGTCGATAAAGCAGAGAAGCTCAAACAGCTCGTCGTGACGTCCGAGAGCAGGGAGTTGGCAGCGAGACAAAAGACAATGTCCGTAGAAGCTTCCCTCGACGAGTTGGAACGCCTCCGGAACGAAGTTGAGAACCTCACGCTCCGTATCCGCAAATACGAAGCCCGAGACCTCGACGTATTGCGTCAAGAAGACGCTGCAGCAGAAGCATTCAAGCGGGTCTCCCTCCTTGAGATGGAGCTCCGAGCCCGTGATCAACAACTCGCCCGTTCTAAGCAAGCTTTCGAGCAAGAACTCCACGAGCGAGAGGAGAAAGCTAAAGAGGACAAAGAGGAAGCATACGTGCAAAAAACCACGCTCTCGCAAGAAATGCTGGATTCCGTGCTCGAGAGCAGCAGGAAGAAGATCGCGGAGCTGAAGCGGCAGCATGAGCGGCTATTGCGGAGATACAGTAATCTGCAGTGCGCGTATACGGATATTAGGGAGAGGCTGGAGCAGAAAGAGTACACGATTCCTGATGAACCGTTGTTGGGTGGTAGTGGCTTTGGCCAAGGGATGGAAGGGAGGATGAGTCCTAGTCCGTCGAGTCCACAGGAGCCGAGGACTATGACCATGCAGGAACCGAGACTGCCGCAGCGGTCAGAGCAGAGGTATCGCAGACGAGCAGCACACAAAACTTCCGATCCAGAGACCTACGTGTACGAAGCTCCTACTACCAGCCCGCCGACCATTCCCTTGCCACCTAGGCCTGTAAGAATAGACACGAGCTCTACATCTGAGGTCGTAAGGATAGATACAAGCTCTACCTCTGGAGCCGTAAGTCCTGAAGGTGGTTCGCGCAGTCCTGTAAGTCCGGTCGAAGGCATCGCGAGGGTTGGAACCGGTGGAACGGGCGGTGGTGCATTGGCGAGTTTGGGTGCCGGGTATGGAGGACACTTCCATGCGCCGCTGCCATTTAATCCGGGTCCGAGTGCGAGTATCGGGAATTTGGATGGAGTGGAGGAGGGGGGGAAGAAGATTGTGCCGGGGAGTGAGGTGAGGATTTATGGTCGTGGTGAGCTCCCTTCCTCCTGAAATTATTTGGATTTGTATCGGGAGCGAGGCTGATCTAAACAGGTGGTCCACAAAATATCGGCAAACTCCCAAAAGACAAAAGGGACAGTAAAGGGAAGGAGAAAGAGGCTTCATCCCCTCAGAGTCCAGCTGTGGATCCGAAGAAAGAAAAGAAGAGTGGGGGGTTGAGGGGGATCAGGGGATTCGTCTGAGTGATTGGTGGTACGTCTGTTGTTTGTACTGTACATCATAGTTCCTATAGTCTCCGATACAATACAGCCAATATTGGAACAAATTCCCGAAGTCAAGAGGCACTAAGCTAGCTACTCATTCATTTCCTACCGTGAAATAAGCCGATTCCAATTGTTGCTCAGCCTGATCCTCAGTAACCCCTATTATTCCACAATCCTCGCCAACGTCTGAGACATCAAAGATCTCACGAAGATCGGCTCGAACAACATCATCCTCATCATCCTCATCAACTGTATCCACAGTCCTTAGCCAATAAACTTTCCACCGCAGGGGAGGAGGCGACTTGAGACGATGGTTGAGTCCCGCATTATAAATAACAAGTCCTCGAAGCGCCCGTTGCTCGCCCGTCTAAGCTGCATAGCTTTGCGACAGCCGAGGTAATGATCTATCACCATTCGTTGCCGCCGAGCCAAGCCTGGAAACCTCTCCCAGATTACGAGATACGCCAAATCTACTTTTCCTTGAAGTCGCTGGAAGCCAACGAAGGAGGTTTGAGCAGCTAAACTGTTGTGGAACGCGTAATATTCCTGGCGCTTCAAAAGCAACCCGGCACGACGAAAACTGACCTAGCATCGATCTTTTTTAACTTGAAGCAAGTTTTCAATCTTCGGCTCCCCATAAATTGCTCCTAATATTCGATCTCTCAACTTTCAACGATGGAGAATGTTAATATACCCTCTGTAGCTTAGATGCTGGAGTCTCATGTAGTATGCAAGAAACAGGAAGATGCTTGAATTTCTCGTTTGGCTCGCGCAAGTGTGTGTGTACCTTGTCTGGACAGAGTTGGGTATGGTTGGAGAACAGAAAGAGACGGACTTGCCACATATTCGCTGGATTGGCGTAGGTGTACTTTCCAGAGCAGCGGGAAATCACTCCCTCGGCTCAAGGGATAACATGATGAGCGAAGCAACTTCATCATACGTAAGATTACCTTACCTACCCAACATAAGATCACTGTCATACTCACGTAAAGGGAGGCGCTGGGAAATTAGTGGGAATACCTCAACCAAAAGCCGGATTTAAGGGTTCTCCTTGTGACAATGGAGGATATTGCCAGGGATATGCCGCTCCATTCAGTAGGGGACGAGAAAAAGAGCCAAGATCTAAGGACTTGCGTTTCTATACATACAACTACTCTGAGCTCAACTACCAGCACAGAAGTCCTGGATCAACTTCCCCATCATGATATTGTACACTGTGCTTTTCATGGA
Organism: Hyaloscypha finlandica; assembly: GCA_021399475.1. Lineage (NCBI taxonomy): Eukaryota > Fungi > Ascomycota > Leotiomycetes > Helotiales > Hyaloscyphaceae > Hyaloscypha > Hyaloscypha finlandica. The sequence continues at coordinate 90,489 of JAJTUR010000064.1, read as the reverse complement.
TTTTCAGACGCGCTCAACCTGCCTAACTCACACCTGATTCTCCAGGATACGGGTATAGCCGTTGGGCCGATCGTCCGGAAGAAGGTGACTTCAGCCCAGCTTGCGTATCTCTCTGCCTACCCAACCGCCTACTTCAAGGATCCGCATATAGGTGATGAAGGTGTCCACATTGCAAGTAGTTTTCAGCTGGCTGGCTTTCCACTTGTTATTGGAACGCTATGGGAGACCGAAGCTGAGACTTGTCAAGTTCTCACCAAGAATTTCTATGAGGGATTGTTCGCGGAAGAACGCGAGTGGAGTGGAACCTGGGATGTCAACAAAGCACTTCGTCACGCTGTTTCACAACTGCAATATATGGAAAGACAATTGCCACTACTCTGGGCCCCATTTGTTTGGTTTGGGGGGTAGGGTAAGAGAGTATAATGAGAACCAGGTATTGCGAAAGCAAAACCGATCAACGGGCAGTGAGAACCCAATTTTGCAGAAAGAGGAAGCGAAGCCACAAAACACAATTACGCCAACGCGGAATCTAAAATGAGAATGAGGATGCTGTCATAAAACAGTTGAAAGGGCGATGCTTGTCTGAAAGCATGATGATATTGCGTATGGTTGTCAGGGGCAATCTCGCTTGTTTGATCCAAAGCTCAAACACTTCAACGTATGGAGCTTTCCGGACCCAAAATATTTCATATAATAAAAGATATCTTGGGAGGGAGCAGCGCTTTAGTTGTGAATATGAATACCTATTTTGACACATAAAGTAAACGTTTAGTATTGTGAAGTGTTTGATCGAGTGGAGAGATACAACGGATAGCTGCGTCTCTCGGGGTTTAATGTGATATTTTGGCCGTTTCTCGATATGAATACAATAGCGGTTGGATTTGGTTTGGCATTGAAGTTGCCGGCTAGCTTATGTGAGGTGATTGGGCGTGTTTTGACAATCATTGCCTTGGACAGCCAAACAAGTACTTGTGGATGATTCAAGTGTATCTTCAGTTTCAAGAACCTCGAGAACCTTCATGACTTCTTCTCGTTATCTCTTGGCCCTCATCACCTAGCTCATCTTAGAACTTTCCTTCAAGCCGGCCGACCATGCCATTGAAGACTTCCAAATCGGGAGAAACTTCAGGGAGTGCTATGACTGCTTCAGCTGTGGCTTTTGCGTGGGGGTTAGGCTTTGCGATGTGTCCATATAATATCCAGGCTTAGTCTTGCTTTGCTTATCGGTGACATCAAGTTTCCTTGCCAGGTGGGTGCATAGTCTTGCACGTTTTCTAGTGTATATTATTCCAGTGGATACCCCCCGAAGTTCGCGGAGAGAACTCTCCTCGAATTCAAATTGACCCAATTATATACACACCCGAAGTTGATTCAGCAGAGCTCTAGGGCATTCCTATACGAGCGAAAAGACATGCACTGCAAACCTATGAGGATTGGGCGGCTGATAAGGAACCCGTGGAGCAGCAGGTTTGACAAATGGGAGGTTTGTTCGCCGAGTTGCTAATTTCGCTCAATTGGGTCAAGTGCTGCTGCGGTCTTGACATCACGCAACAAGCCCAGACATCCCATTGTTTGTTTTTCGGGCATTATTAACCAATGCTCGTTCTTTAGGGCTGGGATAAGCAGGGCCATACCACATATGGTTGCAACGCAGATGGGGATGCAATACATTGAATGTTCCTGGAGGAAGCCTCACGACAAATCGTAGCACTCGATGGACGCGTGATAGGGCTACCACAACTTTGTTTTCCTTTCCGAGTCGTGCGTGCTTGGAGCGGGGCAGGTGGATTCCTGTGGCTCCAAAACCTATAGTGGGCGAGTTATCATTTTGTGAGCCTTCCTCTGGCAGAACCCCAGACTGGGCGAGTAGGGCTCGAATAGCCCTGCATGTGTTGATGGTTTGAGTCTGCAACTGCTACTCGCTCCATGTCCCCGGTTCTTCTTCAAGCCATAATGTATTCTTTTTGGCTTTGGTGTACCTCTTTAATTGCTGCGGCGTGCATCATATACGCTTGTAAGCACTTTAATCCCAAAGCTTCACTACCTAATTATCAATCCAAGTCACTTCGGAGAATCGAGGAACCAAACAAAAATAAAACAAAGATTATACAGTATGGATCAGAGCAGGCCACCTCCGAACTGGACATGCTCAAGGAGCTCTACTTCAAGCTGCATAATCTGGAACGCTTCTACGATAGTATATTGCCTACTGTCGCACCGAAACTGTGGGCTATGATGTCAGAAGCTATAGACCATGAAGTACAACGAAAAGGTGGTGGAATCTTGGATATCGAACCTACTCGCGACACAGGCTCGAGCAATTTCTGCAAGGGGAATATGATGCCTGCATGTGTATGTGGGAGAAGTACAATTTGAGACGGCAGGCTGGAGACAACCGCAAGTTGTTCGTGGGCCGCAAAGATGCTTCCAATTCTATTAGGCGTCTCGCACCTTTAAAGCCTGTCGATGGAGCGTGGCTGGCGTATATCGGTAAAATCTCTACTCCAATTGCTCCGCGATCAGTAACGCGGAATGCATGGCAGATACTTCAAAAGAACTAAGAGATGGTGATCTCCGCAAGAATCATGTCCACATTTACATCGAGCTCGTCCATGAAACTAGCGGGGTATGCCTCGAACCTCACTCACCGCTCTTTATCGACCAGTATATGTCCGACATCCACGTGTGGAAAGCCGTTATAGCTCAGCAGCTTCACGCTATATTACCCGATAAATTCCTGCTGGAGATTTTAGGATTCAACTTACACTTCGAGAGCGTTGCCTTCGAAACGCTCATCACTTCCCGCGAGCTCGAGGAACTTGGCTATAGCCCGTGATACTTCTTATTACCTGTGTCAATTGACAATCCTCATCCGGGGCACTCAGCTATTGCACTGGAGACCGTGACTAGGTATCTTGAATCTATTCAACGGGAATCGGGTACCAAAGAACTCCAACTTGCTTGGAACCATGTGCGAGCCGGCTACCTACTTTCTCAGCACCTGAACTCAGAAGTAAGTGAGTTCCGGCGGTTCCTGGCAACAGGTTTGAATACGTGCGAAGAAGCGGTAATCCGTGTCGTAGCTGGAAAAGCCCGAGCCGCGCAGAGGATACGTTGCGGGAGCTTTGTCAAGGTCGGCGGCCACTCTATCAATCACTGGCTGGACGGAGAAGCTTCGTGAGCATACGTGGCAGAGTCGATTTCTCCAAGCACTTAGCAAAGTCTGCGTGAGTCCAATGACAGCATTGAACCTTTCAACACAAATACCGACAACATGAGAGCTAAGCAAAGTCCGAACCTGAGCAAAATGCTCCCGCTCTGGTTCGCCGGTTTCGGCCTTTGGAAGAACTTTGTCACTGTGCCTTCCAAAGTGGCAAACACCCGCAGCTGCGCTATACTCCGGGTTCTCAGAGCTCAACGCGGATTTGGCAATGAGACTGGAGGCGTTGCTGGCTTAGACGAAGCCTTACGTACCGATCAGGTGGATTTGGTAGACATTGGTCTGAACTGGATGCATAAAACGGGGCTACGAAAACCTGAGCTCATTGATGCAGTGCTGCGGGATACTGACGCTGCATTTGAACGCGAGCTGGTCACTTTAGCTGTGCGGCCAGAGGAATATGCTGATGTATTAGTGGGTCTCAGCTGCGTCTTTGCGGAGTTGCATCTAGCAATGGTCCCGGTAGTATCGCCACCGTTTCAAGATGCTTGACTTCCATGTCTCCCACTACGTCTAGGTGCTCCTATAGCTACCTTAGTTTTTGGTGCCTTCCCCCCAACTTGATTACCTGATTCCCTTTCTCCAGCTGCATCTTCTCCAGCTTCATTCTCACGTGCTTGCTTAATAGCTACTCTATTCTTTACTCTCTCAGATGCTCTACCAGACCTTTAAACCGATGCTATTAACCCACAGCCATTCTCTATTGCAACCGCCTTTTAGAAGAGTAATCCTATTATTTTTATAGACTGCCCTAGTTATAGGCAATCTAGAATGAATTGATTATAAAGTACTATATAGCTAGAGAGTTATACTAACGCATACGGCATTAAATTCCGTTTGCTGAGTCAGAGAGTCGCGTATATCGCTGTAATTTACACTGATTATAGCGGATATGCACGCTTTAATTATAGGGCTTTATAGTGTACCTATTACGAGATTTATAGGGGTTAAAATAATAGTGGTGTTATCTCACTTAGTATACTACTTGCTTTAGTAAGTTCACTATAATTGCCTTTAGTACCCCTATTGCCCCTATTTTTACTCCCTTTAATCTCTAAAAATTAATAAATTAAACTATAACCTATAGTATAAAAATGTGAGGTGTAGTAAAGTGAAGAATAAGGGGCTGAGCAAACTAGTAGGAAAGGGAGTTTCAGCCCCTTCAGCCCCTTCACCCAATGTTATGCGATTGCCCGATCGGGCGCCCGATCGGGCGCCCGATCGGGCGCCCGAACTAAAGGAGCTCCCGTTGACCAATCGAGGCTCGCTATTGGGCTATCGCTCGTGTTGGTGTAACCTCTTCTCCCCTTTTTCATGCGTTATCCACACTCTCGCGCTTTGGGCTGAGCCGCGAGCCTGTTAGAGTGCAAACTTATTCGGCCCGAGATCTGTGTAATCGATTGTAATCAGCTGAGTGGTTGGTGACTTCGAAGAATTGTTTTGGGGTTTCAGGGTTCAGCCAGCCTTACGAGCCTGCGGACACGGGTCTGTGGATTATAGGGCATTTTAGCGACCAACTTCCACTAAAGGAAAACTCTAACTTTTTAAAAGATGCTACTACTCTTCTAATTATATTAAGAGAATAAACTATAGCTTCTTAATTATCGTGCTGCTTACCTTTTATATTATTATATTTTGTGGTTATTTAATAGAATTTAATTCAATTGATCGCCTTTCAATTCGCGACGCCTGAAAAGTGCCCTGTAATCCACAGACCCATGTCCGCAGGCTCGTTACAGGAACACCGCGGGAGGAAATCGATCTTATACTTCGCAACGAGGCTCTTGTTCATTCAAGAAGTTAAAATCGATTGTACTTATTTTTCTCACGTCAACACCAAAGGGTTCCAAACATCATAAAATCTTAATTGACTTATCGCAAAGTACCCCTCGAAACAAATATGAAAGATATCGACTTCATCCCCCTCCGAGCGTTCCAGTCGAGCCAATATACAATCTTGACTAAGAGAGATTCTGGGAGAGGGTCTGCTATGTTTCGACGCGATAATGACTCTGCTGATCCTTTCCTAATCAACCACAACTCTTCACGGCAGCAGACAATTGCGACTCAGGTGCTTGACGACGAAAGCCCACGAGCTCCCAAACACGGGCTACCAGCAAAGGCGTATACTCAGAACTCGATTTGGTGGCGTGTTGGCGTACACACTACTACAATCTTGACATTCCTTATTTCGCTGGCCATACCTTTCATCACTATTTTTATACTAGGATCATTTGGTCTGAAAGCCATCGCTTCATCGCAGGCTACCTTCTGTTCTGAGATACTCTTTAATAGCTCGCTCACCCCTGACAATAGCCGCACTTCTACTATCCTCGACATCCACAGTGCATTTGGCAACTACTCTTATAGCACAGCGAGACTTATTGACTTGCTTTGGGACGTGATCGTTTCTCGTTGTGGTCAGGCGCTGCTTGGATGGGTATCCTACAAGGTCTATACAGTAGCTCTAATGCGAATTATGGAAACTCACCCTATTTCGTATGATCTTTACATATCGTTGACACTATCAGTAAGAGAAACCCCTATCCTCCCAACCCATTTCGAGGTTCAGTTACTGACTTCTCTGTTATCCAGTGTCCCAATGCTTCAACCCTTTTCCCCGTAATAAAGAGCTTCTCCCAAAATCTGGGATGCCGTAAAAAGTTGCTTTTGTTGTGGATGGTTATAGGAACTTCTTGGGTTATTTTCTGGCCGGTAATCACTAATGCAATGACCGGGTACACTCCGTTGCTTGAATCGCTAGTCAAGCTTCAAAATTCAAGTATATCTACATATGCCAACTATACCGACATTGCTAGGAGTTCTAATCTTGCCTTCCAGCAGGCTCGGCAAAAATTCCCTAATTTCCGGTATCGATAGGAATCGATGCCAGAATCGTAAGGTGTCGATAGTATCGATAGTTCTATCGATACTTAATATTTGCCTAAGGCCATAGCTATTTTGACCCTACTATCTGATATACCAAATGATCATATGATTCATAGCTTAATATAACTAATTCTAATACCCTAGCTAATTATTTTAATTCCATTATCTGAACTATAGTAAATAAATATATAATTCATAGCTTATAGCCCTATTTCTAAGGCTCTAGCTAATTATTTTACCCGTATTATCTAAACTATACTAAATAATTGTATGATTCATAGCTTGATTCATAGCTTAATCTGAATTATTCAAGCTCCTATTTGAGTTATTTTTAGCCCTAGATATCTATAAAATAAGCTCTTAGCTCCTAGCCTTCCCTCTAACTTCCTCACATACACATACACACATATACTCTCTCCTCACACACACCTCATATATAATACTTTATATATACTACTTCATATATATATAATAGCAGCTCAAGTTTAATAGAATCTCGTCATCTGGACTCGTATGGATAACAATAACCCTAATAAGGTTCATTACTTCCTTCGTGTAATAGGAAATAAGCTCTAGCCCTTAGTTATTAATAGTAGCCCTTAGTAGAGGCGTACCTTTACGAGCCTGCCGACTAAAGTCCGTGTTTTTAGCGATATTTTCAGGGATCGCAAAACCAAAGTCGCCTACTTCACTTCACAATTTCTCAACAACTACAAATTAAGGCCTTATATAATTCAAGCGCACACGATAAAAGAAGCCAGATTAAGTTTAGAAGGCGTTCAAATCAAATTCCGAATATAAAATAAAAGCATTCAAAATAGTTATAGGGTTCGTTTCTTAGCGAAATGCCCTAAAAACACAGACTTTAGTCGGTAGGCTCGTTAATATCAATAATCTAGTACCCTTAGATATTAAGATTAAGGGTCCCTATACACCTAGTACCTTTAATGCCCTACTTCTCCCTAAGGTTATTAATATAATCTTGACCTAATAAATATAAGTTACTTCTTCTAAGTTCACATAATCTATACTAACTAATATAGTAGCTAAGCTAATACTCGTACTCCTTATACCGCTTATAAGAATAATTAAGGCATATTTAAGGAGTATTTAAGGGTTCCTAGTAGAGAATAGTATAGGGTATATAGTCGCTATATTCGTCGTAGTCATATGACCTAATATAGTACACGAGATATTAATAATAATAGAGAGGGAGGTTCTAGAGAAAAGCTTAAATCTCCTAAAACTATATGAAGTAGACGGGTTTCAAAGCCTAGACTTTACCCTAGCTAGCGAATCCTTAGCTACTTATTTATATAGGTAAATAGAGCTACTTGCTCTCTTTATATTATATAATTACCTAGCTTTTACGTAATATTCAATAGACTACATTAAGCTCTCAGTATTTACCCTCTTTTGATTTTACTTATAATTATAATTTCTTTTATATAGTACCTAAAAACTAAGAGAAGAGATTCTAATCTAGCCCTAAAGTATTATATAAAAAGTATAGAATCTCCCTTCTTTCTCAGATTTCTCCTATAGCCTCAAGGAAAGTATTTAGAATCCTACTCCTTTTCTAGTACTTTAAGTACTCTTATATCTTAATTATCTCTACCTCTATTTAAGCCCTATCCTAGCTTACTATACGACGTCCTCCTAAGAATACTCTCTCTAGCTTATTACTTATCGGTGAAATAGAGAGGATATTAATAGCTATAAGAGAGAGCCTTAGCTAGTATAGTCTCTATATATCCTAATACTACTATATAAGGGCTCCCTTTTTACTAGGATTAAACGATTCTAGTGAGTTATAGTCCTTAAACTCGTCTTAACTTACTAGCCGAGCTTCTGCTCTAAGAGATAAGACGATACGATTATATATATCTAGTTCTAGTGTCTCCTGAGACGAGCCTTTTTACCGAAAGGCTAGTAGTATAGGTATAATAATAGGCCTTTCCCTATACTTCTCCTAGAGCTTTTTAACCTTAGCTAGGACTAGCTTTAACTATTTCTTTAGCTAGTATATCTTAATATCAGTTCACTAGTAACGCGTAGTACTATTATATAGTCGTGGAATGCTAATTACATAGGTTAGTGAAGTAGTTGTATTCTATAAGTAGGGATTATAGTATTGAGGTTCTAATATATGATCCCTAAATACGCTAATCCTAATTAGTACTAGTATATCCCGTTTCCTGTATATCATATATCCTATATCCCATGTCCTATATACAGGAAGCGAGGTCATGTGATCTTATCACATGACCTCTAGGAAACTATACTAATACTAGTAATTACCTAAAAAACACGAAAAACTAATATAAAAGTACTAAAAACGCACGAAAAATAGTATCCCCTATTCATATATAGATTTCCTAATCCGGCCTAGTACTAGACTATCCCTAAGCGCTTAGTATATGTGTCCCTATTAATATTTCTATCCTATATACCTATTTCCCTCCGAATATATCTATTTCCTACCTATATACCCCTCTATTTACCTTATCTATATTCGACCTATTCCTCTATATCTAATTATATAGTATTCGTATTAAGTAGGTATTTAAGGGTATTTATAGGCTTCGATTTCGTCATCGAATTAGCTAGGTTCGACTCTCCCTTAATCCACTTAACCTCTATAATCTCTCGTTATTTGTAAGCCTAGTAGAGATATATTACGTTAATTATAAGTCGCTTTTCTCATATTATTCCTAGCTTAACTAGGTATTTATAAAGGGACTTGGAATCTATATAGATAACTAGCGGGACTTCGATTTCGAGGGCTTTATTAATTATAGACTTAACTAAACCGCCTATATTAAAGCTATGAGTTATACTATAAAGTTTAGAGGCTAGAACACTTCTAGTAACTCTCTTATACTTCGTAGAGGACTAGTGGATTATATTAGTGTGTCTAGAGCTATCTACTAGGACTAGAACATATCTAATCTAAGAAGAGAGGTCTCGATTTCCTATGAAGGAGGCGTCTATAAAGACGATTAGGCATAGGGATTCCTTATCTAGCTTTACGAAATATAGTCCTCTAGTAGCATTTTCGATTTACTATTAAATATACTTATTAAGGGCCTTAACGTTAGTTTCTATAGGTTCAATAGCTTAAGCGGCTACTAAGTAGTCGTATGAAGCCTCTAGTTAGTAAGTTAATACGATATATACTCCCCGAGCTTACTAGGTGATGTATTATTCCTTAATCGTGAGGTTTTGACATATAATACCCCTACTACTAGTCATAGTCGTATTTTTGACTATTACTAGGTAGAGGTTACTATACTAGTATTCCTACGTGAGAGTAATACTAGTAGAATTAGTATAGATAATACCTCTATTAAACTTGAGGTTATTGTGACGGGTTAAGACCTATAGAGAGACTAGGTGCCTGAGAGCCCTAGGCACCTGCGTTATCCTACTAATAGCTCTATATAGAACACAAATTATCGCATAGAGCCTAGACTTAGTTTCTCCCCTTAGATTATTCTTCTTATATTTAGGGAAACTATTTAATTAAGTATATTACTACTAACCCGTAATATTAGAATAATCTCTCCTTATTACTTATTGAGATAAGCTATTAACTTAGCCTTGCCGTATAACTCCTATCTATACACGATGAGCTCCCCCGCGAGCCTAGGATTAATGACCCTAGTAATAGAGATACTAGTATAGGCTAAGTATCTCGTGAACCGACTTAAAGCTATTAAGCTTTATACGAGAGAGCTTACGTGTAGTATAGCTTAATAGATAGCCTCGTCCTTACTAGGATAGAATCCGGTGGACTAGCGAATAGACGATAACCAGAGAGAGCCGGTATAGAGCCCGGATAGTTAGTAGTCAAAGAACTAGAACCATAGAGATAGAGCCCAGTTTACCGCTAATAACTTACTTAGTATACTACGAATAAACTAGTAATATAAGCGATTACCTAACCCTCTAGTATATAAAGGTAAGCGGTTAGAATTCAAACTATAGCTAGCTTAGGTATAGGTAAAGCTTTCCGTTAATATAGGCGATGAATAGGGTAACGTAAGATTCTGGTATATTTATAGTAGACTTAGTAGTACTACCCTCGGTTAGGTAATACCGTAGGTCTCTACTCTAGTTAAGAAGAAGTCTACCTTAGATAGAGATACCCTAGATAGGCTTATCTAGTAACTCCGGAATATATATAATAACCTAGAGTTAGTAGGACGAGCTATATAGAAGCTTAATACCCTCTAGTAAGGCATGAGCTCCTTTATAAGATACCTAGCACGCTTTGAATATATACTTCTTAAAGTAGGAGGTCTCTCCTAGGATAATACTATAAAGAAGGCCTTTCTATCACGTGGCCTTTCTATTAATATTTAAAGGACCCTCCTTATAGTCCCGACACTAGCGTCATACACTGACTACTACTTATAGCTCTATATAGTAAGCCAGAACTTAGAAGTAATATATACGAGAGAGAGGAGAGAGTAGAGACTAGCTTCCCCGCCAAGATATAGCGCCTAAGTAGCTAATAGTATAGAATAGGAACCTATAAGGATAATATAAGGGGCGTCTATATAATAAGAGAAGCTAAAAGGGGCTCAAGTCTAATAGAAGAAGAAGCCGAAGAAGGAAACTTACTCTTACTTTAAGTATAGAAAGGTAGGGTATATTATATAGGATTATAAGGAGTCGTATAAAGAAGAGTTAACCTAGAAGGTGTCCTTATTAACTACTTGGGTTATTGAGGAGTCGTCTGAGAGTAATGACTCGGGAAAAGAATAGCTCTATATAAAAAGCGCTATATAGAGTAGAAGGAGGATATAGTATAGGATTAGAAAACATTTAAGCCTTCGATAGATAAGCTACCCTTTTTGATATTAACTCTAATAAATAAGGAAGCCTTTATAGAAACCTTAGTTAATTTAGGATACCTATTATATAGAGTAATTAATTCTCGTTTTGCCCGGAAATATAACCTCTAGTATATTAAAATCACTCCTCGTGAGCTCGTTAGAATAGGAGAATAAGTTATAGGAAGGATTAATGAGGTTATTACTATTTAAACTAATATTAATAGCTATATAGATAATAAGGTATTCTTGAATATAGATTATTTATTATTAATAATAGGGAACTAAAGGACCTATATCCGGAACTAAAATAGGAGGGGCCCTTTTCGAGCGAATATAGTACCTATCTCGGCTATAGCCTTTATATAGAATATAAAAAGGAAGTATAAGGGGTAGTAAGTAGAAGTATTTTCTATAAGTATAGCTAATATTAAGAAGGCACTTATAGTCTAGAAAGAAACTAACCTTTATATAAAGCTCCTAGAGTATTACTCTAAGTTCCTAAGTATATTTAACTATTCAGAAGCTAAGAAGTTACTACCGCTTCGTAGTCCCGGGACTAACTATACTATTGAGCTAGAGAAGGTTAATAGGAAAGAACCTATAGTACCTTAGGGTCCCCTATATAATATATTATAAGACGAGCTTATAGTACTTCGGAAGACCTTAATAGGCTTACTTAATAAGTAGTTTATTCGAGTAAGTAACTCTCTAGTAGCGGCTCTAGTTCTCTTTATATAGAAGCTAGGTAGTAGTCTATAATTTTATATAGACTATTAGGCTCTAAACTAGATCTCAAGGAAAGACTAGTACCCGCTACCCTTAATCTACGAGACGCTTTATATAATTAGTAAAGCGAAGTAGTTTACGAAGCTTAATATAATTATAGCTTTCTATAAGATCCGGATTATAGAAGGAGACGAGTAGAAGATAGCTTTCCATATAAGGTATAGACTCTATAAGTAGCTCATGATACTATTTGGGCTAGTAAATACCCCGAGTACTTTTTAGAAGTATATTAACTAGATATTAAGAGATTACCTTAATAAGTTCTATTTAGTATATATTAATAATGTCTTAGTATACTCTAAGGGAATACTAGCCGAGTATAGGGAGTATATATAGAAGGTACTATACCGGCTATAAGAAGTAGAACTATAGTTAGATATTAATAAGTACGAGTTTAAGGTCTAGTCTACGAAGTACCTTAGGTTTGTAATTAAGGCAGGGGTAGGTATATAGATAGATCCTGAGAAGGTAAAGGCTATCCTTAGCTAGGAAGCCCTAAGGTCTATAAAAGGAGTATAGAGCTTTATTAGCTTTATAAACTTCTATTAAAAGTTTATCTAAGGGTTCTTAGATATTATATAGCTAATAATAAGCCTAGTAAAGAAGGATACTATATTTATATAGATAGCTAAGATAGATTAAGTATTTGAATAGCTTAAAGGACTCTTTATAGAAGCGCTAGTACTAGTATTATTCGACGCTAATTATACGATAATCGTCGAGACTAACTTATCTAGGTAGTATATTAGGGGTACTCTTATATAGTATAGAGATAATAGGGTACTCTAACTATATAGCTACTTCTCAAAGAAGAACTCCCTTATTAAATATAATTACGAGATCTATAATAAGGAGATATTAGTAATCGTGTAGTGTCTTAATAAGTAGGATATAGAGCTAAGAAGTATAAAGGACTTCTAGATCTATATAGATTATAAGAGCCTAGAATACTTTATAATAGTCTAGAAGCTTATAGAGTACTAGATACGTTAGTCCCTTACTCTTTTATAGTATAACTTCATAATCTAGTATATACTAGGTTATATAAATAAGAGAGCGGATATACTCTCGTAAAGAGAGTAAGACCTCCCGGTATTCCTATTAGATGAGAGGCTTAAGTATTAGTATATTTAGTTACTATAGCTAGAGATATTTACTCCCCTAAAGGCTATATAAAGGGTATAAGCTATACTAGTAGTAGTAGTAATATAGGGAGGCCTCTAGAGCCTCTAGAGAGACATAGAAGGGATAAATGCTTTATATAGAGTAATAGTAAGAGCTATATAAGAAGGGAAGCACGTGTTCCCCTTAGAGCTCTAGGTTAAGGTATTAATCTCAGAGTATGAGTTAGATAGCTAAGGGTAACTCTTATTCTGGGGACATTATTAGGTCCCTGAGTTAGAACTACTCTATATAGGGCTTATCTAAGAGACTCACGACTCTATAATAGCTAGGTACCTAGGCCAAGAAGTAATAGCTACCTTAATAATGAGATAGTTCTTCTAGCTAAGTATACTCGGAGAGGTTAGGTGGTTTATATAGAACTATAATAGCTATTAGAAGAAGTAGGCTTAGAGGGACTATCGCTATAGGTTCTTAAAACCTTTACCTGTCCCTAAGAGAGTCTAGAGTAAGATCTCTATAGACTTTATTACTAGGCTACTATTAAGCTAGGGTTATATAGACCTATTAGTAATTATAGATAAGCTTAGTAAAGGCATTATCCTAGAACTATACTTGAGTCTTACTATAGAAGTAGTAGCTAAGACCTTTATACGAGTCTTCTACCGATATTATAGTCTTCTAAAAGCGATTATCTTAGACTATAGACTATAGTTTACCGGAGTACTTTAGGTACGAGTCTACTAACTCCTAAAGATTATATAAAGGTTATCTATAGTATTTAGTCCAGAGATAGATAAGTCTATAGAATAGATGAATTAGAATATTGAAGTATTTATATATACATATATTAACTATATATAAGAGAATTAGGTGTCTCTAATACCTTTAGCTAAGCTAGTAATTAATAACTATAATACTACTAGTACTAGTATTAGCCTATTCTTCTTAACCTATAGCTACTATATATACCTAGTAGAGTTAGACGATATTGAAGTCCCTATATAAGAGAGGATTAGCTTAATCTAGTAGGGTAAAGCTATTATATAGAAGCTGAGAGATGCTTATAAGTAGGCTTAAGCGTCTATAGTAGTAGTATAATAGGTTTAAGAGGACATAACTAACTAGATAAGATAGTAAGTGCCTAGCTTCAAAGTAGGGGATAAGGTCTAACTAAACCTTGAGAATGTTTATATAAAGCGGCTATTAAAGAAGTTTAACTCTAAGAATACTAAGTATGAAGTAATTAAGGTAATTAGCTCTTATAGCTATAGGCTTAATATACCGCCGGGAATCCGTAACGTGTTCTATTCCCGATTATTACGTCCGGTAGTAATAGACCCGCTACTATCCTAGCGTATGACTAACTCTTAGCTAGAGCCGGAGCTTATTAATAGAAGTAAGGAATATAGAGTAGAGAAGATCTTAGGAAAGAGAGTTATATAACGAGGTCGAGGTCACTAACGTCAGGTTTTAGTAAAATGGACAGGGTATATAGACCCTACTTAGGAGCCTGAGTTAGCCTTCTAAGACGTTACTACACTAGATGTATACGAGTTCCTCTCTAGGGAAAGGGAGGGGGAGGGGGGGGGGGGGTAATGTGACGGGTTAAGACCTATAGAGAGACTAGGTACCTGAGAGCCCTAGGTACCTACGTTATCCTACTAATAGCTCTATATGGAACATAAATTATCGCATAGAGCCCAGACTCAGTTTCTCCCCTTAGATTATTCTTCTTATATTTAGGGAAACTATTTAATTAAGTATATTACTACCGACCCGTGATAGTTATAGTTAGTTATAAGGTATTCACGCTCATTAGCTAGGAAATTAGCCTCCTAGAGCTTTAGATACTCTACCTTAGTGAAGTCGTCGTCTCCTATAAATAGAGTATTATTAGTCTAAAGGCTAATAATACTAAAGGGGTAATTACTATAGAGTAAGTATAGGTTATAAGTCGACTATTCTATAACTAGCTCATTTAGGTAATGAGAATAGTAAGTCTTAAACTAGTGGTTTCTAGCTTCTAGTACTCTATAGAGTAGTTTTATAACCTTTAATACCGAACTAGCCTCTAGATTTAGTTAATTAATAAGCTTAAGAGGTAAGTTAATATAGAAATCGCGATTTAGTAAGGTCGACGACTAGATATAGGCTTATGATATATCCTATAGGTATAGTCCTATAGTTCCTATAGTTATAGCGGCGATATAGAGGATAACTCTCTAGCTAATTCATTAGATAGTTAGTAATTACGTTAATACTATATGTTTCTCACTGTTATTATAAGCTTAAACGACTAGTCTTAACTTCTTGAGCTCTCTATTTATCTCTTTATTCTTAATCTTATTAATGAAGCAGGAGTTGAAGATATATACCTCTTATAGTACCTAAGATCTAGGAATAACCTCAAATATACCCTTTTTAAGGAGGCTAGTGACTTTAGTTTAATAGGAATCCTTATATAGGTTGTCGTCCTATAGGAATACTATTATATTAGGGTTCTTATAGGGTCTACCTCTACTATACTTTAGTAGAATAGGTGGTATAGTAAGAGGAATCGCGCCTATATCACCTTTATTATTACCTTTACTATAGTATTTAGGATCGTCCTTAGGACCCTTAGAACTAGCCTTAATATCTCTTATATAGAATAGTTTTATAGAGGTTAAATAAAAGGTAGTATTATAATATAGTAAAGCTAGTATACACGACTCTCCTTCTATTACTACTAGCTTATATAGTCCCTACTAACTACTTAGTGAACCTGTATTCCCCTTATACTATACTAGAATATCCGAATTTAGTATAAGTTTATAGATATTATTTATAGAAGGGCTATTACGTGTATTTAGGGTATCTTCGACTTAATACTTTACTTATAGCTTCTGAATCTCTGCTATCGCCTTCTTTAGGGCTATTAAATATTAGGAAATAGTAGGTATAGGAGCGTCGTATTCGCTTAATTAAGGTAGAGTACTATAGACTAGGAGTATAGGAATAATCCTACTAATTCCTATAGTATTATTAAGAGCCTCAAAGGCTATCTATAGAGCTATCTCTTTACTAATTCCCTTGATTTCGGCTACGATAATTAAGTAAGCTCGTCGAACTAGCCTATAGTAGCGTTCGATAATTCCTATAGAGTTATGAGCTTCTATAGGAACGATTTTCACCTTTATTCCTATTTGTTTGAACGCACTTTTGCAGATTGTCACGTGCCGCGTTGCGTGCGCGGCCCATCCCGTAGACTAGACCCGATTAGGCATAGCAGAGGTTCGGGAGTATAGTTCAGTAGCTCAACCTCCTGAACTGAACTCCCTAACTTATAGAATATACCACTTCACTAACGATAAACGTAACGAGCATTCCACGACTACACGTGATAGTGCTTAGCGTTTCTGGTGAACCGATACTAATCAGTTAGTACTTACAGATCAGAGGTATTCAGATTTGCCCTGAAAGCATTCGGTGGCCTAAAGCAAATCTAGTCTACTTATATCGAAGGGGAAAACCACTTATCAACTCCTATAAAAGTATTCGGTAGCCTAGGGAGCGGATAATTGATTTTTACTAGGGGAAACCTCTTATCGACTCCTATAAAAGTATTCGGTGGCCTAGGGAGACAATAATTAATTTTTACTACAGGAAATAGCTATTTACTTAGCTATTCTTAGTCAGCGGAGACTATACTTTTACCTCTTTTACCTTAACCTCAATCGCTTTTCGATACCCAAAGCGATACCCTTAAGATAGCTCTTTTATAAGGCCGAACCTCCTCGTAAACCACTAGAGTAACCTCTATTTAATCGTTCCTTTGTAAGGCCAAATACCCTTTGTAACCCACTAGAACGATAACCTATCTACCTACGATAATCCCCTGTACCGGGAACCGGTCGAGAATACCTCAATTACGAACCTACGAACCTCTAATACCTCCCCTTCGAACCTTCGAACCTCAGAACCTTCTATAAAACCACTTCTATAGTACCAAGACCACGAACTTGGAAACTATCCATTCTACTTACATATTACTATAATACCGGGAGAACCTCCGGACTACGTACGTATACTATACGTACATACACGCCCAAGAAACACCTCAATTCCGACCTCAAACCTCCCGAAACCTCGATTTTCCTCTGATTTTTATACCGAATTACTTCGATTTCCTATATATATACTTCTCTACCACAGACGTGTACTTACTACGAAGCGATACTTTTAATACTGAACCTTCGAACCGAACTACCTCTTTTATAGTCACTTTTAGCTCTTTAGCTCTTTTCCTACTTTAAACTAAACACACATATATACTAAGAAAATAGAAATAGAAGAATAGAAGACGAGAATCAAAAGGTAGTAAGACGGAATTAACGTATTTACGGTACTAAAGGAGGACCTTAACGACTACGTTAATACTAAGATACAGTAGTACGCCCTATATAAATAGTCTAATAGAAATCTATAGGAGCTATTCTGGGAGGACTTTATAACCTTTGATACCGTGACCTGGAATAAAGTCGACCGAACTATCGTTTACGCCCTATGAGCTTTCCTATAATACAAGGGCGTTTACATTAAACAAAATAGCAAATAACTTATAATCGTGTAGTCCTTAGTTAACGTTATACGGGAGGACATATAAAGTGAATAGGAGATCGCGGATATTACTAAAAAAGGCAGAATTTAGACAGATCTCGTATAAGAACCTATTACTTCGGCCTATATTACGCTTAAAGGTATTAAGAACACTCTATTATTGAACTAGTCGAACTTGTACATACCTCTCTTAATACCTTCTCCCTTAGGGACTCCTATACTACCTCTACTACCTCAATTACCTAAATTACTACTAGAACCGTTCATATTAGTACTAGAACCACACCAAAATACCCCTCTACCGACTAATAGAGTGAAGCTAATCGGGGAGATTACTAGAATCTATATGGATGAACTTAAGTAGGATAGTAGGAATAGTAGCTTCGATTAGAAACTCACTATTTTCTATGATATCTACGAATACGTAGAGCTTCCGAAAGAGGCTATTATGAAGGCTTTCCCTACTATATTCAAGGGACTAGTACTAGATTACTTCTATAATAACCAGATATCCAAGGACTCGTTTAATTACGTTACTATATACCTCCGTGGTTTCTTTAAAGGCCCTAGATATCAACGACGAAACCTAGATTAATGGAACACAATTATATAGTCTTTAATAATAGAGAAATATACGGGAAAATCGACTTTTGAGATTATCTAGTTAATAATTAACGAACTACGTAAACTATAATATAGCCTTATACCTACCTTAAAGACGATAGAGTTTCTCTATAATAAAATTATTACTACCTATTAAGACTCCGAAGCTTATAAATTCGCTATTTCAGACCCTCTAATAGCCCTTAGTAAGCTTCTCTATAAGCTATAGTCCTCAATTATGGCCTTTGAGAAGCTTAATCCAAATAATATAGATACCTTCTTTACTAATCGACGATATCGTTTAAATAACTACTCAGATAGCTATTAGTTCAGAAATTATCGACACTATACCGACCACGCGAACCCCTATAAAAATCGAGACATAGACCCCTCAAAGTCGTGCTTTATATACGGGAAACTAGACTATTAATCCTAGAAATATACGGAGAGGGAGTAACGGGACGAGAAGGCTCGATTTAGAGCTAGAAACCTATATAGGTTTAGAGCTATGGACTCCCTAGACTTTAAGAGGAAGTTTATAAGGGTATATTTATACCACGTAGCTTTAATTAAAGGGGAAAGGGGAGACGAATAGGGTAATAGGAGCAGAGAGGACGAATTAAGTAGTGCTTTTAATACTCTACTAGTAGATATAGAGGACCCTAAGGAACAGGATTCCTATTTTACCTCAGTTGAAACCCTCTTTACTATACCCGATTTATAACCTCCTAAGCTATTAAATATAGCTAGTGACCTTATAAATAACCTCATAAACCGCTCCTATACTCACCTATTAATAGGAGAGAACGATACTACGGAATCCGATAAATTACCTATAGAGGACACCTGAACCTTTATAGTAGGAGGTATGTCTAGGTATAGTACTAACTACTTTTACGGAATCGTAATAGATACCAGAGCCACTAAATACTTAACCACTAGACTTGATTAATTCTAAGCTTTATAATAGACGGACGATAGTATCGAGCTTAATAGATCTACCAAAGGGAGTATCAAAGTCAAGTTCAGGATTAGTACGTCGTCTTCCTTAGGATCTACGATTATAGATACACTGATTAGGCTTATACGATTCTATATTATGCCCTCGAAGACTCTATTTTTACTTAGCTTAGTAGATATAGATAAACTAAAGGTCTATTTTAATAACCTCCGGAATTAACTAATTATGTCTACTAGGAAGTAGATACTAGTAATATAACGCTTCAGTTATTCTTTCCTCCTATAGGATACCTTACTTAAGACCTTTATATCAGAATCCTTTACCTCTAACCCTTATTTCCTCATAGAACCTGAATTACGACGATTATACTATCGATTCGGCTATCTATTAATCGAGAAACTACGAAATGTCCTAGAACGAGCAGGCTATAAAGTCGATAAATAAGCCCTCGAATACCTTACGAGATACTACGAGTAATACTAATTAAATAGGAAATCACCTGGCCGATTCAAGTTTAACTTAAGGGACGACGTTAGCTTTAATTTCTTAATTATCGTCGATATTTTCTATATATTCGGGAAGCCTATACTATATGTCGTCGACAAAGGAACACGGTATTAAGCGGGACGATAGCTATAGAGCCTTAGTACTTAATATATATAGGATACCCTAAAATAGTACTAGATTAATACCTATTTAGGACCTCCTAATTAGATTACTATAGACGCTAGGAAGCAGTTTACTAGTAAAGAGTTCATATAGCTTACGAATTCGACGGGGACCAAGATTAAGATCGTCCCTATAGAAGCCCACTATTTAGTCGGAATCGTCGAATAGTACTATAATATAGTTCGACGAGCCTATAAGATTATTATCGCCGAAATCAATAGAATTAATAAGGACGTAGTACTATAGATAGCCTTTAAAGCGATTAATGATACCGTAGGACTAGACGGAATTGTTCCTATACTCCTAGTTTACGGCGCTTTACCTCGAATAAGCGAATACGACCCTCTATTACCTTTAGTCACACAGTAATCAAATGCCCTAAGAAAAGCGATAGAGGAGATAAAGAGGATACGAGCTAGTCACGAAGTAGTAAGAGCCCTAAACGCACGTAATAGACCCTCTATAGCCGATATATATGAACTTCTATTAAATTCAGAAGTCTTAGTATAGTACAAAGGGAATACTAGTTAACTAGGGTAGTGGGAAGGGCTATACAAACTAGTATCTATAGAGGGTGAGTTATACGTACTAGCTTTACTACGAGGTAATACCTCCTTCCGCTCAACCTTTATAAAGCTATTCCTACGGGGAGATAAAAGCCTTAATCTCGACGATTCTAGCCCTAAACTCGAACACAACTACGGCGATAGCTAAGGTGAAGTAAGCATAATTCCCCCTACTATCCCTCCGAAACACGGGAGAGGATAACCTCGTAAAACACTACCTAAAGTCACAGTATTCCTATAAGATAACAGAATCGAAGTAGAGGGGACAGGAGGCGTATACCTAACGAACGACGTTTAGTATAAGGACTCTCGTTAAGCTAAAATCGAAGGACTCCTAGAAAAGGGCGTTTTTGAGGTTACCTTACGTTTAGAGGTACTAGAGGGAGTACGTATCTTTAACTCTAGGTTCATCGACGAGATCAAGAATAAGGGTACTAATAAAGAGCTTTATAAATCGAGACTTGTCGTTCAGGTATATAACGATTAGGAGAAGTATACTATATTAACTTAATCGCCGACTATTTAATATATTAGCTAGAGAATCATCCTTAGTATCGCCGCTATAATGACCGAAACCACAGGGCTTTACTTACGAGATATCTTATAGGTATACATTCAATCGACGACTCTCCTAAATCGTGATTTCTATATAAAACTACTACGAGAGCTCACTAAATACCTTCACCTATACGACGATTCAGTCCTAAAGGTCGTAAAACCACTATATAGCGTACCGGAAGCCGGAAACTACTAGTTCAAGACTTACTACTCCTACTATATTAACGAGCTTACTATGGAATAGTCAACTTACGACCTATGCCTCCTATATAGCAAGTAACCGTTCGGTATAATAGGCTTATAAACTAACGATACTCTAATCGTCGGCGACGACGATTTCCTAGGAATAGAGTAATTAAAGCTCAAGGAAGCTTAATTCCTAGCTAAGGAGTAGGAACAGCTCACCTTTAACTATGATCTAAAGTTCAACGGAGGTATTATATATACCGAAACCACTAAAACCTCCGAAAACACCACGGATATAGAAACCAATATCACCGGAATTACCCTTACGCAGGAGCGCTAGTGCGGTAACCTTAAGACCATATCGACTAAGAACTCTACTACAACGAGCAGTAGAGGCGCTATACGCACGAACCTCACGATCGAGGAACAATATATAGCTCAACGAGCCCGGGGAGCCTATATTATATTAGTCTATTAACCTAAAGCGTCCTATGACCTCGTAATAGCCGCTCAAGCTATTGAACCCACGGAAAATGACGTTAGTTCACTTAATAGGCGCCTCTAGTAGTAAGTTAAGAATACCGCCAGGGGACTACGATTCGTAAAGCTAGATAAGGAGACCCTCCGCTTAATCGTATTAACTGATTCGTCCTTTACAAATAATAGAGATCTATCCTCACAAATAGGCTATGTTCTAGCCTTAGCTAATACCGCTTAGAACGCGAATATTATCCACTAGTCGTCCACGAAGTACAGGAGAGTCACCCGAAGCGTACTAGCCTCTAAGCTATATAGTATAGCACACGGCTTTAATATAGGCGCCGTAGTTAAATCGATAGTCAATAGAGCCCTGGAAATCGATCTACCGCTAGTCGTCTATATAGACTCGAAATCGCTATACGAGTGCCTCGTAAAGCTCGGAACTACATAGGAAAAGCGACTTATAATTGACGTAATGTGCCTCTGCCAGGTGTACGAATAACGGGAGATCGCGGAGGTTAAGTGGATTAAGGGAGAATCGAATCCTGCCGACTCTATGACGAAATTAAAGCCCACGAACGCCCTCAAGCGCCTAATTAATACGAATACTATATAACTAGACGTGGAGGAGTGGGTTGAACGCGAATAAGGTGATGTACGGAGCGGAGGAGAGTAGGAGAGGGACATATCGGTAGGAGAGTGACGCATAGAAGCGGGGATATTGACGGAAGGGTACCACGTGGATATACGGCACGGTTAGAGAGCGTGGGACTAGGCCTAATTAGGAAACTGGTATACGTTCGATGGGAAACTACGTTTTTCGACGTTTTCAGAGAGCTTCTAGTATTTAAATACACTTTTGCAGATTGTCACGTGCCGCGTTGTGTGCGCGGCCTATCCCGTAGACTAGACCCGATTAGGTATAGTAGAGGTTCGGGAGTGTAGTTCAGTAGCTCAACCTCCTGAACTGAACTCCCTAACTTATAGAATATACTACTTTACTAACGATAAATGCAATGAGTATTCCACGACTACACGTGATAGTGCTTAGTGTTTCTAGTGAACCGATACTATTATATTTATAAGCTAAGCGAACTCCTTACTAGTGAACTACTTTCTGGCGTCTACTATAATCTAATTAGGAGGGCCTAAATAGGTGTCGATCTAGTATATCTTTAGGGTATCCTAGGTATATATAGTACTAATATTCTAGAGCTAATAGCTCCTATAATATCTAGTGCCCTTATTAATAATATAGAGAATAGGCTTCCCGAGGATATAGAATATATTAATAATAATTGAGAGGTTAAAGCTAATATCGTCTCTTAGGTTAAACTTAAATTAACTAGGTGATTTACTATTCTTCTAGTATTACTTATAGTATTTCGTAAAGTATTCTAAGACTTCTATATCGACTTCATAGCTAGCTTGCTCTAGTAAGTTCCGGAGCTTACTAACTAATAGATGACTGAATTAGTGATAGAAACGTCGTAATTTAGTCTCTATAAGGAAGTATAGATTATAGGTAAAGGATTCGGAAATAAGGCTTTATAATATATTATTCTAAAGTAAAAAAGAGTAACTAAAACATTGTATAATAGATACGTGACGTCTAATAGAAGTAATAATATAATTAGTGAGATTATTAAAGTAGACTTATAGCTTATCTATATTATCTAAGCTAAATAGGAATAGAGTCTTTAAGAGTATAATATAGAATTATACTTACCTAATTAGTGTTTCTATAACTATAGAACTAATAGAAGTAGAAGAGCTTATACTAAAGTAGACTATAACTTGACCTTTAGTACTCTCGTCGAGTGTAATACTATTATTAGTTCACTATAGAGCTTAGAATTAATCGAGACTAGTAATTGAGTATTTAGAGGCTCTAGTATCGATTACAATTCCGTAAAAGCGTTAATTACTATATCTAGATATACCTCTTACTATAAAGGTCTAGGTATCTTCTATAAGTAGTTCTTTAGGTTCTATAGTATAGTTCTCACCTATTAACTAGTACGTAAAGGAAAGAGAGGTAAGTTCATCTATAAGGCTATTAGTTATAGTTATTAGTACTTCAGGAGCTCGTATATTAAGAGCTTAATCGTTAAGTAGTTATATGTCCAAAGTAGCTAGGAGACTCTTAATAGAAGTAAAGAAGGAATCTAAGTATTAGTATTTGTCCTCTACTTCTACTTCGTCTATATCGTCGATTATATCTATTAAAAGGGCCTTAAAATCATTACCTAGATTATCCTTACTATTCTAGTATATCTCCTATTCGCCTTCTATATAAGCTATATATTATAAGTATAAGTGACTAAACTCCTTATTAAAGTTTCGGGAGTTTAGGGCCTTAAACTAATAGAGGTTTCTAGCTCTAAATCGAGCCTTCTCGTCTTATTATTCCTCTAGTAAATACTTCTAGGAGTAGTAATCTAGTCTCTTATATATAAAGTACGACTTCGGGGTATTCGGATTACTATTACTATAATAGGGCTTATAGGGAGTTAAGTAGTTATTATAGTAGTTATTACGATTTCTGCTTCTATAACTATAACTATAGTCGTTTTAATAGTTTCTAAACTAATAGTTATTTGAATATAATCGTTAATTAGTAAAGAAGGTAGATTTATTATTAATCTATTATTACTCCTTCTCAATATAGTAATAGAGGACTATAGCTTATAGATAAGCTAGCCGAGATCTATAGGAGGGTCTGAAACTATATATTAGTATACTAGAGAGCCTTAATAAGTAGTGATAATCTTATTATATAGGAATTTAGTGCTTTATAGGATAGTCGTAAGTCTAAACTATAGTTAATATAGCTTATTAATTAGAATCTAAATAACCTCAAATATCGACTTTTTAGGGTACTTAGCTATTATAGAATTCAAGTTAGTAGTATTCTATTTATCTAGGTTTCGTTATTAATATTTAGGACCTTCGAAGAAGTTATAAATATTCGTATAGGCTACTTTATAGGTTTATTGAGATAAGCTATTATTATAAAAGAAGTCTTATACTAAGCCCTTTAGTATAGTAGAGAAAGCTCTTATAAGTATATCTTATAGGAGATCTATATATTAATAGTGTGAGGTGGTTGTTAGTAGGTAATAAGGTAATAGTAGAATCAGAGTTGTGGTATTAAAAATCACTAGTGTCAAATTCAGTACAGAACTAATCTCTGTTCCTCCTCAGAGGTCCAGGGCAGGCTCCTATAAATAGGAGCCCAGAATGACGTACGTATAATCTAGTAATTAATAAGCACTAGCTAGCCTACTAATCAGTGGTATTCCTGTGATGTAATGGGATCGTCAATCCTCCTGATCACCGACTATGCTACCCGAAAGCCGAGGTATATCACATGAGCCAATGTCACGTGTAACCCGCTATATATCACAAATAGATATTAAGGAAGATAGTGAGTTTATAGTTAAAACGACTATTAGTTCTATTATACTTCTAATCTTTAGTATAGATTCTAGCTACTTCTCTAATAAGCTTTATAGCCGGGATTACTTAAGGAGCTCCCGGGTTAAATAGTAATAGTAGTAGTAGTAGTAGTAGAGGAGGTTAGTCGATATTCTATATACCTTATTCTAGTAGTAGTAGTAGAGGTTAAGGTTAAGGCTAAGGTAATAGAGGTAGTAGTTAAATGTTTAGTATATTAGAATATTTAGCTCCTTCTAAAGTTACGAAAACCGAAGTAATAGGCCTATTCTTAAGATCTACTCTCACTAGACTAAATTATATAATATTGTCTTTATTCTATATATACTTTATCTCCTCATTAATAACATTAAGTAAGGATTAAGCTATAGTAAGGAGATTTGTATTCTAGTTAATAGAAATACTACTATACTGAAGATAGGATCGAAGGCGCTATAATTCGGTATAGTTATATTAATTAAAGGCTAGAAGGTCAAAGTTTTTGAAGTTATCCTTAAATAGATCCTATAGGTTATTATCTATAGTTCTATCTATAGAGTACTAGTATAACTTGGTATCTAGATACTCCTAAAGATCCTCCTTCGTCATAGTCACCGGGTTAATCCTATTCTCCTATTTCTTAATCTTCTCCTTCTATTTATCTTTGTCTATATTAACCCTTTAGAATATATATAGTTTCGATAGGGGAATAGTTTAAAGGTAGGGTAGTTCGTAGTAAGCTCGTAGAAAGGTATTAGTAGTTCGTAAATATCTTAGTCGCAAAAATTTCGTTTATAATAAGTAATTTAGGGAGCGAAATATCGAGTTTTCTAGAGGTATTCTAAAGCTTAAAGGGGCTTAACTTAATAGTAAAATCGAAGTAGGAGTAAGTTCATAGGGCTTTAGGGTCGTATGGTTCCAGAGGAGGGTCTATAGTAGTATATAAGTAAAAAGTTGATTACTAAGAAGGTAGTCTTAGTACTAAACGAGGTTGTTTTTAAAAGATAATTGAACTAGATAGTTTAGTTAAATAATTAAAGGGCTAACCGCTTTCTGATTAGTAAGAGCTGATCTCTTCTCCTTAGGTTACTAAATACTTTACTAGAGTTAATATTAGTTCCCCTCTTCGACTAGGAGTAGATATTACTATCTTAGGCTACCGAATACTTTACTAATAATAGAACCTTCCTCTAATCTAAATCTTCTAATCTAAATATAGACTAATTAGTGTCGGTTCACTAGTAACACGTAGTACTGTTATGTAGTCGTGGAATACTAATTATATAGGTTAGTGAAGTAGTTGTATTCTATAAGTAGGGATTATAGTATCGAGGTTCTAATATACGATCCCTAAATACACTAATCCTAATTAGTACTAGTATGTCCCGTTTCCCGTATGTCTTATATCCTATGTCCTATGTCTTATATATAGGAAGCGAGGTCATATAATAAGATTATATGACCTCCGAGAAACTATACTAATACTTAATATACCTCGTATAATTACGAGGATTTAAGATTAATATAGTAGTATAAACTAGAGATATATTAGTTCTCATATAGTAATTATCTAGAACCTTATATACTACCTCGATTTAATAAAGGAAGTCTCTCTCCTCTAGATCCTTACTCCTCTAATATTTAGCTTATTAGAATTAGTATAGTTATATGAGATTATATAAAGGGAAAAAATAACTTATATTCTCTTATTAAAGGTATTTAATTAAGATATCTATTATAAAGAAGGTAGAATCGAGGGAAGTTAAGCCCTTAGCTATAAGAGTAACTCGTTTAAAGGGTTTAAGGAAGTCCTTGATTATATGAAGCTTTTTCTAATCTTTAGGAGTTAAGATATCCTCCTTAAGCTCCTCCTTATAGTTTTGATAATACCTCTCTATTACTAGCCTTAATTTAAGTAATACTCGAAGTATCGTATACTAGCTATTCTACCTCATGCGATTATCTATTAGAATTAGCCTATTTATAAGTGTACGAAACTCTTCTATTCTTCTAGTTAACCTACGAATATGAACTACAATATTATATACTTAGCTAAGGGGTCCTATTAGCCTAAACTAAGCCCTTATTTCCTCTGTTATATTAAAGACTCTAGTATACTACTCTTGCTTATCATATGAATTAAGGCTCTCTAAGCTAACCTAATTCGTAAATAAGAAGGCTTATATAACTAGATTAATAATATAGCCTAGATAGCGAATATACTAGTAATCTACCTCCTAGTTCAAGTTTAGCTTATCTTTTAGCTCCTTTTGAACTAATCGATAAAGGATATTATTTATCGAGGTATTATTATATATAATAGCTCTAAGCTTATAAGTAATACTATAATCTTAAAGAACTAGCTAAAGGATTAATATTTGAGCTTTTAAGCTATAGCTAGGGACCTGCTTTAAAGCGAGAAGGGCCTTTTATTACTTTCTATCATATTTAGTAAAATAGCTATAGATTATGAGTAAAAGTAATTAATTTAGTAAGGTCTAGATATCTAGAGAGATATAGATAAGTGAGAGTATAGCCTGGATTACTTATTATATAGTATCCTAGTACCTTTCCTAAGCGGCTTTAACTAAGCTAGTAATTCCTGAATACGAAGTTGTAATCTTGCCTTTAATAGCTCGATTAAGTACTTAGTAAAGAGTATAGAACTCTAGCTATTTAAC
The DNA here is from genome assembly GCA_021399475.1 of Hyaloscypha finlandica. Classification (NCBI taxonomy): domain Eukaryota; kingdom Fungi; phylum Ascomycota; class Leotiomycetes; order Helotiales; family Hyaloscyphaceae; genus Hyaloscypha; species Hyaloscypha finlandica. The sequence goes on along the minus strand of JAJTUR010000064.1, from coordinate 62,884 downwards.
GAGAGTATAGGACAGATTCCGTACGATAATGAGACTAATTAGAGCTTCGATAATAACCGAGATATTAAGGTAAGCTTCCAGGATCTTAGTATTAAGCTCCTCTTACTCGCTCGTTCTAGTAGCTTAGTAATAATATTACCTTAATTACAAATTAACTATCGCTTGGTTCTTACTAATAGCTATCTTAATAGGGATCTTGTGATAGCCTTATATATGCTTCTTCATATTCTCTAAAAGAGAAGTATAATATAGCTTTCTTATTTCCTCATTATAATAGATATAGTAGAAGTAGGCTTAGTTCTCCTCCTTAGTAGGATCGCGCGTATACTTCTAGACCAGGGCCCTTAATTTTCGGCTATAGAGAGCTTCTAGTTCTAGATCTACTAAAGCAGAAGCTAGAGAGGAAGAGTCTAGCTCATGCAAAGAAGATATTTTGAGCGTATGATCTAAATAGAATTATAATAAAAGATGTGAGAATAGAGAGAGTGAAAAATTAGAGGGTGCGGGGTAGAAAGCGGTATAGGAATCGATAAGGAATCGATACGTATTGATACTTACTAATACCTTATTAATACTAGTACACTATCGATACCTTATCGATACCTCAGGTATTTTTGCCGAGCCTGCCTTCCAGCATATCGACCAATATCAGAATGAGCCAACATATATGCAGGATGGACCTAATACTACTTTGTAGACAGAATTGTACTAAGGTAAAACTTTCCAAAATTACGAGATAAATAAAAGCTTATATACGCAAATAGCCTACCTGCAAGACAAGGGTTTCCTGGTTAGTGATCCTTCTCAGAAGAATAAGCCCTCTATTCTATTTGAAAGCATGGATTTTGAGTACTTCTACATTTTCGAGGACTAATACTACAACCAGAGTTATTTCGAAGACTCAGCCAACACTATATGCATCCAAGGCAACCGCTATAAGTGGGGATTTTCTGGTTATATAGCAGTCATCGTTACATTCCCGAACATTGTCTGGTGTACGAGGACATATGCAGTATGGGTTCACATGAATCGAAAAGGTGAGCTATGCCGTAAAGGCCGGTCACTTGGAAGATACAGAGCGGTTGCAGACCTGGCTGAAGTCATGCAAACCAGTCTTGAGAGAGAATTCTGTGCTTATTCCGATGATGAACTGCGTCAGGAACTAGAAAAACTGCATGGGATCAAATACTCTGTTTTTCAACAGACGAATAATACGCTACCTCATATCGGATTGTCGTCTGAGCTAGATAATAAAGGGTTCAAGTTGCATTTTGGGACATTATATGGCAGTTCAGGACATTGAGGAAGGCTAGCTTCGAAGGGCATGTAAGCTTTACCCTTTTCACCATGAAGGGAAGCTGGATCGAGATGGGAAATGATGGCGGGACCATCACTAGGGCAGCTATAGCTACCGTAATTTCAGGAACCTAGGGGTTTTTGTAAGCATCTTTATCTAGTACTTTATTAGCAGTTTCGAAACAGTGTGTTTATAATACGGAACCGAAACAGGTTTCCCGAGAGCCAAAATATATCCCCACCTCAGGTTGATTCGGAAAGTGTTCAGGCTACTTAGATAGGGCTCACGAAAGCTCATTCTCAGGTCAGGTCAGGCGGCGGCGACTGCTTATGTTCAAAGACATAAATGGACTTCGGTAGGCTTAGTTATCGTGTGAGGGTTTCCTTTTCGCTTTTAACGCGGTTAGTCTGCGGTAAATGAGGGTTAAGATTAATTAGCGAAATAGAGACAGCTAGCCGGCAATAGCTTCATTTCAGAATCGGGGGTAAGGCCGGCGAAAATTGGAATTCATGCACTTTAAAGCAAGGATCCATCGATTGAGACAAAGAACAGGTACGATGACGCGAATGGGGATAAAAGCGGATCTGACTCGCAAAATAAAACCGATCAGAAAACGGAGGCCTGAACCTCAAGCTCTCGTGGCGTTTCTTTTGGTATCGATCGACAGATAATCGATAAAGTAGTACCTCCGTACTTTATACGGAGATGGGATGGGGCTTGGAACGACTGAGTGGCAGCTCCGTTGCACTCCTTATCATTATTCCTCTTATCGGCAACGTCTGACCCTAGCCGAGAGGCGAGATATATCGCACAGCCTGATTTGAAGTTCTTCACTGTCACCCGCTCGTGTGCTTCACGGGGCATTCATCCGATTTAGGCAATGGGTGCCGACTGCATGTAAGGCATTTCACGCGTCAAACATATCGAATACCTCGAAACTGCCAGTAGCGATGAAGCTTGGGATCTCCTGGCACGAAACGGCTCTCTTGTGAGTGAGCCCAGACCGCTCAGTTGGTCAGCCATGGACTCTGTCACGAAACCGCTTCCCGCCGATTATAATGCCTTTGCTTTTAGAGAGTTTTGGTTGTATTACTAAATAACTCTACAATAACCGAGATCATTTACACTATATTGAAATGTCATTGATTAAAAGCCTGATTTTGACTTGTTAAAAGCTGGGTTTTGTTTACGTTAGCTGGGTGGAGGGGGGGGGGGGGGTCGCGTAGCGCTAGCAGGGGGGGGGCTAGTGTGGCAAAATGTTCACGTGATCGTGCGAAAAAAGCACGATCACATGATCTGTAAAATTAAAAACCTATTAGAAAGCTAAAGGGGGGTGGTTAAGGGGTCTCCCCCTAAGATTTAATAACTATTCGTACCTATAAATACGATTATATATAAGTTCTAGCTATTTCTCGCCTATAAAATAAGTCATATAATTACACGAAAACGCCTCGCTTAAGGGCTCCCCTATATAATTCTCTCCTTAAGTATATATAACCTTCGGCCCTATTCGTGTCTAGAAACTAATTATAGATTCCCTCTTAAGTCGTCTGTATTACTCTTTGTATATTTAGGCCCGTAATAAGTATTTCTACTTCAAAAAGCCTAATCTTAGCGAAGCTAGTAGTCTATTTAAGATATGCCTAGTATACCGAGAAAATTATAAGAGATTACTTAATAAGAAACATAAGCCCTTATAGGAGCTAGATCCTAATATACTACCTCCCTAATAGAAGAAAGCGTGTCCGAAAACTTCCTAGCCGAAACTATAGTTTATAGGCTAAGAAACACATCCGGAAATACGTCTAGTACCTATAGATCTACTATCTATTACTCTTATAAGCCTAGAGAATACTTTACTAGCTCCTATTTAGTCAGAAACGTGTCCGGAACTACTAGAATCACGTCCGGAAGCTGCTCCCTTATAGCCCTAGTAGCTAGGATTCCTTATACTAGAGTAATAGTAACTAGTCCGGAACTTCTATACTATATTAGATGAGGTTAAGATAGAGACCTATAAACGGTATAAGGAGTACTAGTTTGAGATAGAGTTGAGATATAGAGTATACTATAACTATATACTTAGGGATAAGGGAGGTAAAACTATATTCCTTATATCCGCAGAAAATCTTATAGATCCGGGTAAGATTCTAGGCTATTTACTAGAGCTTTCCGTAGTAGAGGAGATGATTATTACCCGTACTTATATCTAAATAACGGTATTTCGTAAATAGGGCTACTAGTATAAGTATAAAGGGTATTATATTAGTTTTATATAAAATATTACAAAGATAATGAATCTCTTACCTAACCTACCTTTGGACCTCAATATTATTATTTTACAGCCCTCGGAAGCTAATTTATAGAACGATTCTAGGTACTAGAGCTAGTTCCGGATAGAGTTTCGTGTCTATAGGAGGCTTATCCTTATATAGCTCTATTACTTATAGGCTTACTATAATAACTATAGGGATATTCAGATCTGTGAAGAGTATATAGCGAATCTCCTACTTAATAGTAATATTTCTAGCTCCTTTCTAGTCCTTATAGTCGATGATATAGATAAGGGAGGCTTTAGAGACTACCCGGAATTTGAACCGGATAAAGGGTTATATTAATAGTCTATAGTCCTAAACCTTAATACTAATATTATAGAGTTAGATATAGTTCTAAATAAGCTTTCCGGGCGAAATCTTTAATATATGGAGCCTTATAACCTCTCGCTTAGTACTATTTAGGTTACCCCTTTAGATAAGATATCTAGAAAAGAGAGACTCTTTACTATAGCCTTTCTAACCCTATATTCATATAGTATAATAGACTTCAACTATTCCTATTACCGGAAAGTAGAGTTAATAGACTATACTTATCACCTAATACGTTTCTATAATGAGAGGTTTTTGTAGTATATTCGTTAGTATTATTTCATTTTCAATATAATTATATGCTATAAAGCTAGGGGTATAGCTAGTTTCTATATCTCAAAGGCCTCAAACCTCAAGAATCTAAACCGTGAGGAGCTAGCTAATACCCTATACCGAGATAATTCTCTATTACCTCAAATTATATATCACGGATCTGCCTTTCCGGGTATACGTCTATTCTAGCGGAATAAGTATAATAGCTTATAAGCTATAGTTCGCTTCTTTACACCTACTATATCCCCGGTATTCGTTATATTTAGTTACACTAATATATAATAGGCGGACTTATACTATTACTTTCTAGGGTTTATAGATACTATTAACTTACCGGACTATAAATAATACTTATAGACTTAGTAGAAGGTATAAGAGAACCTAGCTATAATTATAGCTTAGTTAAGTATTCATCTGAAAGCTTTTCACCGGTATATTTTATAGCCCTAGCTTAGATACTAGGACTACTAGAAACGCTACGAGTAATAGTCTCATAGTTCGGGTTATTCTTATAGTATTTACTAGTCGCTATAGGGCCAGGGCTTCCGGAAGATATAGACGAATCTCGTGAGGTATTTGCAAAGTACTAGGGAATACGTATTATAGCCTAGAATCCTAACTAGAATCGACTACCTAACCTCCGCTATCTATCATCCCTCCCTTTCTCGGAAATTACGAATACTATAGACATATTTATAGCCCTCATTAATCGATTCTAGGTCTATCGTAATTACTAGAAAAGCTACTATTTACGGCCTAAATCGAAGAAAAAGAGTAAGCGAGCTATAGTATCCTCTTAGACACATAATTCTATCGCTCTAGGTTAGGGAGGATGTCTTATAGCTATAGAACTAGTGGAATTACTCTACCGTTTTTACTTCTTATAGCCTGAAACCTTACTCCTATATATTATAAAGGAGATAAACTGTAAGAGCTATATATTTGCTCTAGCCTATAACTAGGCTAAATTAGCTTAGTATACCCCAATTATAACTATAGGTTAGATAACTAATACGGATATTTAGCCTCCTATAAGCTTAATTATACTAGCCTCCTATATTAGAAAATATATTAATAAGCCCGAAATATCCTCTATATCTTATAGGGAGCTCTAAGATAAGATTCTATCTTATATAAACGAGAATATACCCCTATTATCTTTCGCCTAGAGGATACTTAATAAGCTTATAGAGGAGTATAACTAGTTAGCTTAGGAGGTTTCCTATATCTTACTCTAGATTCCGGTCTAAGACTATACCCGTATTACTATAAATCTCGACTATCGCCTAGAAGAGACTCATAACGACCTAATTATTCTAGATAATAGCAATATTATAGCCTAGTATTCTATATTACAGAGATATCGGGAGCGACTTATAGATACTAGATTTAGGAATTCGGCCCTATTTACTACTACTCTTCTAGACTTCCTATAGTTCTGGGACTAGAAAGTATAGCGGCTTTGACCTAAGGCTAAAGTAAGGGTTATTAACTACTATTTACGGTATCTAGATAATCTAGACTCTCTATAGTTCCTTAACTATTATCGGGTAAAGCTTATACTCTACTATCCCTTTATAGATTATAATAATCTACTTTATATCGAGAATCAAACTTATAGTATATATATAGAAGCTTTCTAGGCCTATAAAGTACTCTATTCGTATCCCCTAGACTTTTATATAGACCCGAAACCAGATCTAGCTAAATTATTAGACTTAGATAATAACTCTAATATAGATAGTAAGGGTAATAGTAAGGATAATAAAGCCCAAAATAGACCTCTAGATACTATAGAGCTCCTCTTATATCGAAGACCGGGCTAGGATTAAGATCTTATTTAGTTTATAGATAGCTTAGTAACCCGGGAACTCGACCATAACTATAACTAGACTTAATATATTAGTAGGTATAACGTTCTCTCTTAGGTTTAGGATTAAGTTAAGGCCAAAAACCCTATTATATAAGTGGTTATAGTTAGCTCTTCGCTAGATTCATTAAATACGGGCCAGAAAAAAATCTACTATATACTAGTTAACTAGTATATCTAGGAGCTATCCCTGACCTCTCCTCGGCCTCCCTAGTAACTAATATAGGTCAACGGCGAAGGGGGACTAGAAAGACTCATATAATTCTAATAATGTCTATAAAGGTTCAAGAACTTGCTCTAGAGGCTAGAAAGAGGGATCTAATATTCCGGGCCGCCCCTATAGGGATTACTGCTTTTAATATTATTAGGAGGACTTTATACTCTCTCCTTAAGTTACTAGTTAAGGGCTATAAGTCTAATTTATTACCTAGAACGTTATAAGCCTTATAGCTCGCTTTCTGGGATTATCGATTCCTAATTATTAATAAGAAGTTAATACTAGATCTTAAGACCCTTTCGAGTATCGATAACCGTTTATAGGCTATTATTCCCTCTAAATCCGACTTATCTTTTAGGGATATAAATGTCTAGTTATATAGTGACTTTTACTAACTCCTACCTATTAGTAGGAAACCTTTATACTCCTAGTCTTATAGGACTATTAAGACTATTAAGGGCTACTACCTCTACCTTATATTTAACTATACGATTCAACTAGATGAGGTTATATGGTAATAAGGTTAAGATGAGGTTTCTATAAGGTTCCGGGCCGCACTTAGCTAGCTTTAACTAGGTAAGCTTAAGTAAGAGAGCTAAGAACTCCTTTATACTCGAGTAGGGAATAAGCTTTCACCTAATAAGATTACTTCTTTTATTATAGCTTTATAGCTCTATTTTATAAATAAGGAAGTCCGGGAGTAGAACTCTTAGTACCTATTAGCTATAGACTAGCCTATAAAGAAGATTATAGCCTCGTATCACGGCTATAAAGCTAATAGGGCAACTAAAGAAAAGGCTAATAACTTATATACCGAACTTTACGTGTATCTAGGGGTAAGGATTATACTTATAACTAACCTTTGGACTAAGGTAAGCTTAGTTAATAGTACTATAGGTTCTATTCACGATATTACCTAGGATACCAGAAAGGACCCTATAGCTAGTTTACTATCCATAATCATAGTTAAATTCAATGAGTATAAGGGCCTAGACTTTCTAGGCTATAAACTAGGTATAGTTCTAGTCTTTCTAGTTATATAGAGCTTTGAGTATAAAGGTAGTACTTGTAGTTATATATAGTTTCCTTTATAGTTAGGCTATATAATTATAGTTTATAAAAGCTAGGGGCTTACTATAAACTATATTATCTTAAACCTAGTAACTCGAGAGCACTATTTAGGTCTTTCTTATATAGGTTACTCGAGAGTTAAGACTCTAGGTAGCTTACTTTTTAAGGTTCCTTTTTACTTTAATTACTTTATACCTAAGAATTCGGCTAATTTAATAGATAAGTAGATAGATTATAACCTAAGAGGCTTATAGCTTATTTAAATAGAGCTAGAACCTTAAATAGTCTATTTTATAGGTCTATAAGTAGATCTCAATTATATAAGTCCATTAATCACGAGTGAATTCCTATTTAGTGAATCGTAAAATTCACTTTTCTCGGCTCACTAAACCTTTAATCTATAAATATTAAACCTTTAACCTTTAACCTTATAACCTTATAACAACCTATATAACACTACCAAAATATCCTATTTTAACTCAGAAAGTGTTAAGGAAGTCCTTAATTAGTGGGTTAGTAAGGGTCTAGAGCCTAAAGCCCCTAGAGAGGCCCCTAAGAAGCCTGAAATTAATCCTAGTATAGATAGATCTAATTTAGATCCGGATAAAGATATTCCTACTATCCTAAAGGGTAAGTCTTATATCTTTATAGCCCTATTTCAGCCTATTCTAACTATAGGAGGCTCTAATATATAGTCCGAAAACCTTAAATCTGGCTCAGATATCGCTCCAGATATCCCTCTTATTGAAGCTAGTAAGTCTTATATCTTTATAGCCCTATTTCAGCCTGTTCTAACTATAGGAGGCCCTGAAATATAGTCCAAAAACCTTGAATCTAGCTTAGATATCGCACCAGATGTCCTTCCTATCGAAGTTAGTAAGTAATCTAGCCTTATAGCCCCGTTTCTACCTATTCTAACTATAGGAGACCCTATTCCTAAGCTACTAGAGAAGCCTATATCTATAATGGATAATCTAGCTTTAATAGTTCTGGCCCATAAAGCTCTACTTCGTGAAGGTAAAATACTAAACCTTAAGTATTCTTCTAATATTAAGGCTCTTATTAGTTAAATCATTAGTACTATAGCTAATCCGGAATGTACTCATTATACTAATAGTAGTAGAATATAGGTTAAGTGTATTATTACTAATTAGTTCTTTGGGGGATCCTATTATAACTACTACTATAATAATATAGGTACCCGGTATTCCTTAAGTAAGTTTCTAGACTATATTTAGGGCTTTAATACCTGGAATTAACTTTACGGGCCTATAGGACTATAACCTATAGCAGATTTAGTCTCTAGAGTAATCGCTACTACTACTACTACTAATCCTTTTACCCTAGGTCCTTTATTAGCTCTACCTACTAATAAGGGTAAGGGTAAGGGTAAAGAGATAGACCTTATAGGCCTAAAACCTAGTCTTAGAAAGGGTCTGAAGCGAATTACACCCGAAAATATTAGCCTAACGCCTCAAAGCAAGAAGCCGAGAACTCTTACCCTACCGCCTATAAAGAAGCCAACGCCCGTAAAGAAGCTAGTACCAAAAAAGCTAAATCTTGTAAGTAATTAACTAGAAGTTCCTATTAGCCAAAGCTCTCAATCTCTAGTAATTAGTAAGTTTCTAGCCCTTTTTTCTACCTATAATAGCTATAACTAATATCTATAGCCTATAGGTATGAATATAGGTCCACGTCATCTAATCTAGTATATATCTAAAGGATTTAGGCGCCTAAGAGAGCATGTCTTAGTAATTACGGAGCACGGTATTCTTATTACTAATCTGCTTGAGGAGATGGCAGTTACTCTTAATACTAATTATAAGTGAAAAATGGTTTTATAGGTATTCTAGGGCTCCTTTTATATAGTGGGGCGTTTTATAGATCTATATTTAGTGGCTTTTATAGACGTTTTTATGCGGGTAGTTAGGTTACAGGTCTTTGGTTAGTGGTTTTTACAGGTGCTTTTTGGCTGTACTTATATAGAACAGCCTTTTACAGCTCCGAAATAAAATCAATGCCTCGGAATTAGGTCTAAATTAGGCTTTTACTCTTTGCATTTGCCCCCGCTAATGCGGCCCCTGGTGCTGTTGACGTTCGACTCGCTACCCCTTAAGTGGGTCCATGATCACGTGACTGTGAATAGAACCTCGGCTTCAGCCTCGCCAGCCGCGACATCCAAGAATTTAGACTTCAACACTTCACAACGGCTCTCTTTAAGAACCTCCCCCCACAACCGCCAACATGGAGTTTATGACCGCCCTCCACTCGACCTTCGACGATGCTAAACCCTCCCTCTTCGAACTCCTCTCCGAAGCCCAACTCGCCGGCCTCCTCCCACCCTCCCTACGTTACCTCCTCGCGGTCGCAACCCACCGACATCCGCGCTATCTCCTACGCGTCCTCAACTCCTTCGATGAACTCTACGCCCTACTCATGCTCCTCGTGGAGCGGCACTATCTCAAAACCCACAGCGGCGGCTTCACAGAAAACTTCTACGGCCTCAAACGCGAAAAAGCATTGTCCGTCGGCGAGATCCCACGCGCAAGCATCGCAGCGCCATCCCATGTCCGCGAAGCCCTCACACTCACATCGACCGACCTATGGAAGAATTTAGCGGTGATGGTAGGCCTGCCATACCTAAAGCGCAAGCTGGACGAGAGTTACGATATCAATGCGCCGCGGGCGCTGCTGGGGGCGAATTACACGCGCATGCCGACGAACCCGACCCTCAAGCAGAGATTCATGCACTATTATCGCTGGTTTCTAAGGAATGTGTACCCGAGCGTTAACGCGGCGTATTATTTCTCGATGCTGGCGTTTAATGTGGCGTATTTGTTTGATAATAGCAAGTATCATTCCCCGTTTATGTGGTTGATTGGAACAAGGATGAGGAGGTTGGGAGAAGCGGATTATAAGGCTATTGCTGCATTGGGGGATACGAAGGGAGGGGTTGCTGGGAGTAACTTGGGAGTCACAAGCATAATGAATCCGAGGGTCTTTGGAAGCAGGGTGTTGGGGAGTTTGAAGATCTTGCTACCGACGAGTATATTTGCGTTGAAGTTTTTAGAGTGGTGGCATGCGTCGGATTTTGCAAGGCAGTTATCGAGGAAAGCTGCAGAGGGGATTGAATTACCTCCGCCAGTTATATCAGGACTCTCGACCTTGACGATCAAGTTCGGTCCGGTGGCACAAAAGAAGGGGGCATTATCCACAGAAGAGAAGCCGAAGGAAGAGAGTCCAGAAATCGAAAGCCCGCCAATAGCAGTGGTATCACTGCTCCCCATATTCACAGTTTCTCCGCCGCAGGATTCGGACTTATGTCCCATTTGCCAGCAAGAGATCACAACGGCAACAGCTTGCCAAACTGGATTCGTTTTCTGCTATACATGTATACATAGGTGGTTAGAAGGGAACCACGATAAACAAGAGGAGTTCATGAAAGATAAGGAGGGGAAGTGGGAAAGTGGGAAAGGTCGCTGTGCCGTAACTGGGAGGAGGGTGTTAGGTGGCACGGAGGGGCTAAGGAGGGTTATTGTATAACCAAAATGTATCACTAATGATGAGATGACGAAATATGTGCCAAATTTAGAGGATATGGGAAAGTACCATGGAAAGTCCCCTTGTTCAGGGCGTGATGGAACGGGAGAACCGTCCCATTCTATGCCCCTGAAGAAGCCAGCACTGGTAATATTTCTCTTCACTCTCATCGAGCCGATAAATTTCCTCATAAATTTAGGTCTAACATTGTACCATACATTCGATGAACATTTAAGATCCCTCAACACCTGATGGCCATCCTCGTCTCCCGTTCTCCACCTTCAACTACTTCCAGTCGACCATGAACCCAATGACGAACACTCAATTCTCCAAGGCCAACAGCTCGCCCTTTGTTTTCACAGCCAATGTCCCGAATATCGCAGAAACTTCCGCGATGGCCGCACCGAAGGATGCCCACCCATTTGTTTTTGCAGACGGCACCACTCCAGTCATCGTAATGTACAAGAATGACCGCGTCGTTGGCAAGGTTTTGCCTCACGCAATGGCACTTGCTAGCCCTGCTTGGAAGAAGTTCATCTTCCCTCCCTTCCCTCAGAGATCGATGAAGGCACCACCGAGCCAAAGGGCAGCAAGAGAGCAGTCGAGCCGGTGGAGGAGCTTGATTTCGCTGAAGATCCTGCGGAGGCGACGTGGTTGGCATATAAGTTTACTCATTTGAAATTGGAAATCCCGTTGCACCTCGGTGAAGAGTCAAACAGGAAAGTTGATAGCAGGTCCTTCCATCGAGTAATTCTGGGTTTAAGGTGAAGCGAATTCTGACGGGATCTACGACTTCCCACTAGGTTTGGTCAGAATAATCTCAAAGCTCAACGTTTCCTTCAACATTTCTAGCTCGCAAAACTACCTTCACCACTCATGCCCGAAGAACTTCGGAACAGCACCCCCATCTCCACTACCGAGTTATGGTTCTCGATTCAATTCAAACAATACTGACTCGCTGTACTCGCTTCAACTCGAATATAGGTCCATTGTTCCCAATCCTACTCGGACAGCATCGACTCATTGGTTCCAATCTAACTCCAACAATATCGGTCTATTTCCTACAACTTGAGCAATGGCAGAGAAGACTCCAACATCACAGTCCCTCTTCGCTTCGATCCCAGTGACGTCCGCCTCAAAGTCAAGTACAAAGGCGAATCGATAACCGCTCATGTCTCATCATCCGCAATGTCATTTGCGAGCCCCGTCTGGAATAAGTTCGTCTTCCCAACATGGAAGCCCTTTGCAGCCAAAAACCCGGCTACCGACTCGGACTCCACACCTGATGCCAAAAAGAGCAAGATCGCCGATTCAGACGACAAGGACAAAATAAAAAGCGGCTTGCCTGTGGACAAGCTCGATTTCACGGGCGACAACGGAGAAGCGCTTCTAATCCTGCTTCGAATTGCTCACCTTCGCTTCCAAGATGATCCTGCCACCTTGCCGTACCAGACACTCCCCCAGGTTGCCGTGCTATATGACCAATACCAGTGCATCAATTTAGTTCGACCTTGGCTGCCTCAGTGGCTCGCCGATGAAGAAACATCATCTCTTAAATCCAGTCTGGAGAACTGGCTGTTCATTGCATGGGTCTTCGGCAAAGAGAAAGTCTTCAAAGAATTGGCTACCAGGACGGTGCAAAGAGCTTCTGTAAACCCACTCACGAAAGTGGTATACTTGATCCCTTGCACCCGTATGGCAAGTACCAGATCACTGAGCCTATGCCCGACGGAATTATGAGTAAGTGTCAGATTTATGAGTTTAAAAGGAGTTGTAACACCAAAAATGCTGATTGGTTGTTTCTGTATACCGCATCCTAGAAGTCCGTATGGAAGTAGTAAATCAGCTACTCGAAATTGCGCATGCCAAGATCGACAAATGTCTTCAGTCAAAGGAGAGCCTCTGCCGCTCAGACGCTCATAATGCTCGTCCCGGAGATTGCGATGCCATGGTACTTGGCTCTTTCATTCGAGCCTTACAAGAACTGGGTGTTTTACCAAAAGTTGCAGCAAACAGAATGAATATTAAGATTCTTCGTATTAGTATCGAGGAGTTAGCTCACAAGCTCAGCACCTTGGTCATCAAAAGTCCATATTCTCAGTGCTCCGTTTCTCCGCTGAAGGAACAAATTGTAGAAAAGCTCCGATCAATTCCGGACCCGGTTCTCGATTCTCACCGTCGACACATGAAAGAACAAAGTGGAGTGGAGCAATGAAGGTATGTTAGCCGCTAGGAATTGTCCCTGGTTATTTTGGCAATGGTGGACGTCTGGAGGGAAAGAGAGTAATACAGGAATTTGGATTGGGCTCTGCTCCACAAAGAAATTTCAAGCAGTGGGTCGGTAATAAGTAATAGGGGAACAGGTTGATCAGTTCCTAAAAGCTGCGCAAATCATTCCCAAATGCTCGTAATTGTGACAAGTCCTCGTTCTTTGCGCTTCTTCCCTCGAGGTTCCTAGTGACTTCAAAACAATGCGCGGAACCGCTCAGCTTTGAACATATCATATGATTTACAGCTAGTTTGAAATAGCTAGCAGACTTACGGAAATGGCACTTGAACCTCCAATGACGGAGTTAATGTCTGTAAACTATTTGGAACACTGTGGCGGACTCTTCACCTTTAGAACGATATTCACTTTAAGCATAATCCTGTTAAATCTCCCGAAGATGAATTTTATATTCCCTCCTCCTGCTTCCACAACTCTTGTACCAACAATCCCACAACATCACAAAACAACTACAACGGAACTGTACCTCCACTCCAGGTACATCGCGAGACGCAAATTTGCATTAGCAAAAGCGCCGTTTTGCCGGCACTCCAAATACACATTTAAAAAGGACCAACGACCAGCCTAGACCAACATGGTTGAACCAAATGCCTCTGGTCCATTGAAGGCGGACGACTTCACTTTCGACTGCGGTGACGTCGACATCAAAGTGAAACTGAGCAGTGAAGATACGATCACTGTTGGCAAAGTCTCTTCGAGCGCAATGGCAATGGCCAGCCCAGTCTGGAAAAAGTTCGTCTATTCCCCGCTCTTGAGAATCCAGGGCGAGCACTCTACCCGTGGTGTTCCCATCAAGGAACTGGAGTTCACGGAAGATGACCCCTTGGCACTACTGATTCTGCTTCGAGTCGCCCATTTGCGCTTCAGGGGCGTTCCACTTTCGCCTTCGTAAGTCAAATTCAATGTTCTACTGCTTTTGGGACAATTGGCAAAGCTAATAAGAACGATATCATCAGGTTTGAGCTGTTGGTGCAACTTGCAACTCTTTGTGATGAATACGATTGCGTCGACCTGGTCAAACCGTGGTTCCATACTTGGTTTGCGAACTGGGAGTCTAAGCCACTTGAGTATGGACAAGAAAAAGAGAGTTTATTGATTGCATGGACTTTTGGCATGGAGAAGTCCGTAGAATCCTTGACCAAGAATTTGGTGAGGGAACTCTCCATCAACGAGGATGGAAAGGCAAACTTTGGGATCATCGAAGGAGACACTCTCCCAATTCCGCAAAGTCTCATTGGTAAGCTACCTCCACTTGATTGATCTTGCTAGAGGTAGTCTTATGAGTCACGACTGACTAACCTATTACTTTAGAGGACATTCTCAAAGTTCGCTTGGCCACGATTGACCTGCTCCTTGATATTCCCTACAGTCGCATGGAGCTGTACGAGACGAAGAGAAGTGGGTTTTGCAAATCAACTAACAAGGAGCGATGTGAGATATTGTGCTACGGTTCCCTTCTTAAAGGCCTCCAGGATACCGGAATTTGGCCGCGACCGAAGGCTCAAGACGTTCTTATCAGTGTTAACCAACTTTCCTCGGCCCTCAACGGCTGCAAGATATATACCCTCAACAACCACACCCACTGCTTCCGTACCTCCAAAATACGAAGAGAAGTAGGCAGGGTCATCTCGAGCATTGAAAGCCCGCTTCTCGATTCGCATCGTCAACTGCTGAGAGCACGAAGCCAGGAGGGAAATGAGCACGAGTCTTCGGCATTAGACACACTTCTTGAATCACCTCGGGCAACAACACAGTGGAAGCAATCAATCCTGAGACGAGTGCTTCACGGAAAGCTGTTTTCCAGCGGAGGGGGAAAATGAGAAAGGGAACGTTGCGCAAAATTTGCGATTGTCAGACTGGCAATGGCCATCTTGGAGACCGAACTCAATGCATGTTGTGTGAGAGAAATGTTCGGAAGCAGTGTGTGCTAGACATGTGGAAGTTGCCGCTTGGGCTGGAAGGAGTCGGGGAACGGCGAGCGAGAATTCGGACTTCCTTCCCTCCTACTTAGGTTTCAAGCGTGTGGTAACTAGTTACCTCGTTAGTTTGTTTCACTGCTCTGGAAGGATGTTTCTGGTGGTTTGGTCTTCAATAAAAAGGTCCCTCTCATATCCGGAGAAAAGAAAAGCGTGACTGTGTCTTTCTATATTTTTGTATCCGAGGGGTTAATGTTGACCTCGTACGAAGAGTCGCTCATACTCTTCGAATTACATGGAAGAAAAAGCCGCTCCTGGTGGGTGGAGCTGGCTGGAAAGCCATCAAATACGCCCCAGCCGTCTTCATGAACATTGGGATCACAGGAGCGTTTACAAGTCTATTGCAACCGGAATATACGGCCTTCTGAAGTTGTGTTCCTGTGCGACTTATCTCATCTTCTTCGCTGATTCCCTTGGGCGGCGAAAGTCCATGCTTTGGACTGCCATTGCCCTAGCTTGTGTTATGGTGTATATCGGTCTCTACATCCCCATCTCTCCTCCATAGGACCATAGCCTGGCGCTACAATCCCGGCAGCTGGGTATGTCGCACTTGCTTGTATCTATCTGTTTGCATTCTTCTTCCAAACGGGGTGGGGAGCAACCTCTTGGATCTACACGGCTGAAATTCCTAGCGTGCGCTTGCGGTCTATGAACGTGTCTATTGCAGCTTCTGCTCAATGGCTATGGAATTTGTCATTGCATGCGCTGTATCCAATATGTTGATCACCATGGGAGCCGGCGGTTATGCGTGAGTTCCAATGCCGAAAACCGAGTTGACGGAATGGTATGATTTTACTGAGAATGCAGATTGGACATGTCTCTTCTTCAGTTGCTGTTGCCTTACGTCTTTCTTGTTCATCTGGTCTTTTGTCTCAGATACTAAAGGTTTGCTAACCCTTCTTGCAAATGGAACGAAGATAATTGACCATATTTGCGTAGGGACGTCGCTAGAGAAAATGGAAGACCGGTGTTACAGTACTAGTACGGGAGAAGGTTGGAACAGCACAACTAGCTGCACTTGACAACATGGATCGCAAAGGGGATAGAAGGGAACATGCAGAGAATGTTGAAAAAGTGCAATAGCTGAGATGTGGGTTTCAGTAGGGTTCTGCCAGTAGATCTAATACGGGATATGCGATCTAAGCTCGTTGGCGGCTTTTATTTTCGTTATAAGGTCCTGAAGGTATATAGATGGGATCCATTTCACGAGCCTCCACGGCAGTCTTCGGAGGACTTTTAGTCATCGCCTCAATGCACATCATGTCGCTTTATCCTACCAGACTCACTCGGCTTCTGGCTGCATCACTTCTTGCTACCTCTATTGCGCTGATCCTCGCGTGGCTTATGGATGACGCTGAACTGAAGGACGTAATCACTGCTACCGCTGTATAAGTGTTGTGTTTGTTGTATTTGTCGGTACGGCCACTGCAGCTATTTAGGCATCCTCTCAAGGAGACGGGAATGAAGTTTGAGGATTGAAAAAGGTGGCCTTTGGATTTAGGAAGAAGAAGACTCAGTTCAGCTCTTGATTCCGAGTAGCCAGTAAGGGATGTTTGCCCTCAAGGCTTCAACTTTGAATAACGCAAGTAATAGACCAATTTAGGCGTTGTCCGACAGTGCACCACCCTGTTCCGTGATATTCTTCCTCGCCCGAGATACTCGACTTTCTGAGTTTATATGAGGTTCCCAGTTCCCCTTCTCGCATATGGTCAAAGCCTATTTTCAGTACCGTTTTCACCCCTGTATGGAGATCATGGGCAGTTCGCATCACCCGTATACGAGAAGCGAGTCCTGAGAATTTTCAGCCTCGCATGCTTGAGAAATCAAGTCCGTATGACCGCAGCCTCTAGCAAGAATGGAACTTCCGCAAATCATTTGCACCGAGTCTTACAGTCTCACTAGAGTCCGACATTCTCGAACACTCGCAAATATTTCCTCAAAAACTGGCTTAATTTTAAATAATTTGTAATCGTTATCCTTCGGCGTTTCGGGTCTCCGGTGTCAGCAACTACTGACGTGCTCAGAGGAACCACATTAAAACTTTGCCGCACAGTAAGAGCATGATCGCCATGCTGACAGGCTTGTCAGAAGTGCTCATTGTGTTAATCTTGGCATGGCGTATCCTGATGATGGTCTGACGTCAAAATACGAGTGATCAAGGCGTGTAACTGTCACGTGACGTTCCCGACAGCAACGGAAGAGAAGACAGCGATAGGAAGAAGTATCTTGGCTTGGAAATACAAGCAGGAACCAGCCGCTGGGCAATAATGCTCAATATAAGATTGCGGTCGTGGTAAGCCCGTACCACTGTACTCTGCCCCTTTTTTACACTTCATCTTAGCCCCCATCTTGAAAGCATGACAGACAGGCTCACGTTTGGCGGCCTGGCAGTGTTTGTCGAAGTTTCTAAGTGCTGACAGCCTCGCTTTGCGGACCAATGATAGTCATGGTTCGCAACGCCACACAGGCGATCACTGAGAGTCTGAGACAGGAGGGGAAGAGCTAAAGTTAGAATTCGTTGCTTTGCTGCGTTCTCGGGACCAATGCGGGTCAATTGCGGAAATCAGGGCTACCGGTTTCCTGGGATTTTTCTTGCACAATTTCTGCACAAGGAGGATAAGACCGACCAGTGCACATCCATGGAGGGCCTTACCCGGTCGATCTGAAACCTACCTGGCGTGCTGTAGGTGGGCTGTACGAGCAGAGCACGTGATGGCTAAGCACTAACAACCTCATCGTACAGGATTGAAAGTAAGCTTCTTGTTCGCTTGTCGTATAGGGTTTATTGCGGATAGAGCCAATTTCCATGGTGATATTGCCATTATTTGCCATCAGCCTCACGCAACCCGTCGGCCAGCTATTGAGAATTTGAGTCTGCCTTTCGCTCCCAGGACCATCATCCGCCGTCGACCCTCTTTGACAGATGCCAGCCTGCGATCCAAGCGCAATATCTAACTCGATGCCAAGGTGCGAGGAGTCCGAACGGCTGGCCCTTCGCTGGCTTACTTATACGAGAATTGGGGGTTGATTGGCATGCATAACGGGCCCCTGCCCAGTAAGCGCTGACGCTGATCCGGGGATCGACGGATTTGGAACAGCCTGCTTGCCCTACTCGCGCATTTCCCATCAAAAGGATGTTTGTGCCACTGATGCGTCCCACTACTCCCACCACTGCCACAGAGCAGCTGAGGTGAGAGGGCCGCCCTGGTCAGCGTGTATCACAAATCAAACCCGATGCGACCCATCGCCGCTGATTCGTGATCTCGACGGCCGGGCCAGGGGGGCCAGTAGACGAGATCTCTCCTCTGATTATTGTTCCGAGTCAGCACAGCTTGCCATGCCATGCCACATTGCCAGCCACGCCAGCCATGTTATCCATGCTGCCAGATGGCGCAGGTCTGCTCGCGGCTCAATCTTTATAAGGCTGGCCGTTGTCCACTTTTGCTATTCCGGTCTGACTTCGCTGATGTTACGTCGATCGAGAGTTCACGAGCGCCCTGATGGCAGAGAAAGTGGCAGACCTTTCAAAACTTGACACCGAGGTCAAGGTCAAGAAGACGAGGGCCAGTAAGCCAAAGGTCAAAACCGGCTGCCAGACATGCAAGTTCGTATTCGCATTTACTTCATTCTCATTCGTTCTGCTTGGTGATGCAGCCTTGTTTGGCGAGGCGGAAGTTCAAAGGTTGAGGAGGATATAGCTAAGCTCGTTCAACAACTAGAATACGGCGCGTCAAATGCGATGAGACCAAGCCCAGCTGTCTGCGTTGCGTGAGATTCGGTCACCAATGTGACGGCTACTCGAACAAATCTCCTTCCAAACTCGGTTTGTCATCGAAAAGTTCCCGGACTCTAGTCCCCAAATCCCCCACCCAAAGCCCCCTCTCGCCGGCCACATCGCACTTGAACGCCTTTAGTCCAATATCATCTTGCGCTACGACAAAATTATACCCATCGCCACCGCGAAATTTATTTCAAACCCAACATGAGTCCGAAGCCTTCCAAACATTTTGCACGCGGACGTCATATCAACTATCATCTGCCTTCTCCTCAGACCTTTGGACCCGTCTCATGGTCCAAGCATGCGAGACCGATCCATCGATCAGACATGCAGTTATAGCAATAGGGGCATTGAATCTCACAACTCCTTTGCCCGGGCCGGATAGTTCAGTCGGGACACTGAAACACAACTTTGCGTTCCGGCAGTACAGTAAAGCACTTTGTCTACTGCGGCGAGATGTTGCGGGAGGAATGTGTGATTTGCGCACCACGCTGATTGCATGTTTGCTATTCTACTGCTTCGAGTCGTTCCACGGCTACCACGAGCTTGCGATTTCGCAAGTTTATTCAGGCCTGAAATTGATCCGCGAATGGACAACGTCTTACTACAAGCCAGACGACAGCGGAAGGCGGCGGACGAGAATAGGAAGTGAGGATCCCTATACAGTTGAAGAGGACATCCTGCGCGCGTTTAGCAATCTGGAAATCCAGGTCATGACGTACGCCGATGGACGAAGTAGGGAAGCGCACGAGCACTACCGGCATATTGGGCAAGAGACAATCGACGACATGCCTCCAATTTTCGGGAGTCTGCAAGAATCAAGAGTGGTGTTGGAATTGGTGATTCGAAGAAGCATGCACTGGCTCCGCAGCACCATGCGTTTGCAAAACTTCTCCACGCCATCCGGCAGCCCGAACGGATCCCCCACTTGGGGCGAAGCCTCGGATTCTCACCCCTTCTCCCTTTTCTTTGATGTAGACCCTACTTTTGAGGAGCGACTGGAGACGATGAAAGAATACGAGCGGTGGGACGATGCTTTTAGACCCCTGCTAAACCTCTCGAGGAGTCGGTCTGCACCCGAGGAGGACTTTTTACTTGCTTCTACACTCCGGTTACACTGGTTGTCCGGATATTTATCAATCGCTTCTAATAACAGTTACTCGAGCCTTGTCAACAACGGTCGTTTCACAACCGAGCTGGAAGAGCTCGTTGGCATTTCTAGAATTCTGCTCGGCAGGGGGGAGGAGGTGGGTAATGGGGGGTTCGTCTTCGACATGCAGATCATTGTTCCGCTGATGACGGTGGGCTGGATTTATCGCCACCGAGCATTACGGAGCGAAGCGATCGAGCTTCTTCTACGGAGTCCGAGAAAAGAGGGCGTTTGGGATGGGATTGTGGTTGGGAAAATTATGGCTTGGCTGGCCCGCATTGAAGAGGAAGGTCTGGATGACGAGGCCAGTGAGGACGAGGATTACGTGCCAGAGTGGGCGGCTGCGCGGTGCATCAAGATGAGTTTCGACACTGAGCGCCGCGAAGCCAGCGTCTCTTGTTTGCAGCCGGTACGGGGATCTCCAAATGGAGAGGAGGTTCGGAGGGAGGCGATTATACCATGGTGAAAGCTGAGTTTAGTATAAATGAAAAAGTGAGGGTTTGGATCCTCCCGGTTTGATCGCCCGTTCCAAATGTTTATTGGTCAAATTCTGAACCATACATCAATACGAACCCACGAACTTTGCCCGAACTCATCCTTGGAAGACGAAATGAAGGGTTCAGATCACCGTCGCGTGGGTGTTGGGCAACCAAACCCACAAGTCTCACCTCTTGAAGGCCGCAAACATTCGGAAGACAATCTATTATTACCCCGCATATATTGCGACAATTTGGATCGTCTGGGTATTCTCCGCTGCTGGGACAATTCTCGTGCCTGGCGTGCTCAAACAGTGAGAGGCCAAGAACTCAGCTGCCTTTCTGGAGTTTTCCAGCCAAAGAAGCTGCATCAATTGTTGACTTGCAAAACATTTGTCCAATAGACACCCACTGCCCTCCATTTAAGGAAGAAAGGGGGCAGTCGCCGACCCGACGTCCATTTTTACCTGATTAGGCCATTTTTGCGAACAAGATCCTTGTGCCCACTTCTGGAGGAATCTTGTTATCTGGAGACCGCAGGGTTGATACGCACGTACCCCCCCCCCCCCTAAATAAAATGTAGCGCGGCCAGGATACGGTATATCAGAGCGGCCGTGCCAGCCTTGTCACGCCACGTTTTAATTTGGGGGAGAGAGTACTGTAACTTTCCTGCTTACATATGGATACCTACACCCATGTCACTCATCACCTCACTCCCCCACCCACCAAGCACCCCAAACCTTCGTATATTGACCAGTCAGGCGAGAGTATCGATCGGGCTGTCCGAGTTTTGCTCCTGAACTGGTAAATGCGGGGGGCTCAGGCTAAATTGCGGGAGGGGTGCTGGTTGGAGTCGTTCGCATGCTTGTCAGCATTAGAGCCCCCCCTAGAAGCGAGAAGGCTTCTCAGGGGCATGAAGTCCGATAAGCGAGCTTTGCCATGGCCAAGCATTCCAGGAACTTGGGACAGCAGCCGGATGATTATTCGGATGCTGGGCCAATCACAACAGCAGGCGAACTCAAGATTGTTGGAGCTTGGATATCACGCAAAGATATGCTGTTCGGTTACGCAGCCCAGTGGCCTCGCGGTTACTCGTCATCGCTCCAATCCACACTCGTTTAAAAAAATAAAAAAAAATAAAAACCCCCCTTTTTTTTATTGACCCCAGGGGAATGTGACGTTATTTCGCCCATGCACTTTCCAATCGGCAGTTGGCCTCCATACCGGACGAATTGGGGGTCTCGGGGAAATCGTGGAAACCTGTACTCTACCTCCCTAAATAAAACGTCGCGTGACAAGGCTGGCATGGCCGTTCTGATATATACCGTATCCTGGCCGCGCTACTCGTACGGAACTACATTTTATTTAGAGGGGGCGCGGGGGGAGAGTAACACAGACGGGAACGGAATCCGTGCTGGCCCTGCTCGCCCTAATTGCTGACAACTCTCCGGAGAGCGACGCGGCCATTCAGAGACGAGACAAGGGTGCCACGAGTTCTTGACCTCGTTTTGGCCTCGGACGCCTTGAAACCGGCGCAAAACCTCATGATTCGTTGAACCAATTTCGAGATGCAGAAACTCAAAATGCTGCATGTCATGGTGGAGTACACGCGATACATGCATATTAATAAACTCGAATTGTGTAACTCGGGGTAAGGTGTGCGTTGGCCTATTAGAATGGAGAAGAAACGGGCCGTTCCAAACGCGGATGTAATCGTCCGCAAACTCAGAAATGGCTCAATCTGGGTATCGATTAGAGTGCGGGGCTCTTCCTTGGCATCTCACACATCGCCGCTGCCCACGAAAGATAATAAGAATCAAGTTTCGACCCATTCTTCGATTACAACTCATGATTATTCTGCGGATAATCAGGAAACTAACTTCCTGAACCAGCAAGTGCTGAAATGATGCCCAACGCGGCCGCCGTTGTGGGTGTTTGTCGGCGACGGCAATGCTCGCTCCGTCTCACCGTATCTCTCGAAGATTGTTCCAGAAAACGTGGCATAACGTTTCAGATTAGGAGGCTCGGTAGGATTTAGACTTTGTCTGCAAGCTGCAGGTACCAGTCCAAGTTTGGTGATTGAAAACCGTACAATCGTATTCTGGTGCCTTGCCGGGATAAGCACAAGCGAAGTGTGGCGGGTCATGTAACAGTGCTTAGGTACTAAACACATTCTCAAGTTTGGTAGCGATACCAACTGTTGATATGCATGCAAGACCTGTATAATCTCCGAGGTCGAAGGAGTCGAATACGAGATTGTGAACAGTTGGTGTTCAAGATTGTTTGTTGGGACAATAACAAATTCAGGAGGCGGTGGTTAAGCGAAGATTCAGGTGACGGACTCGCTAAATATAGGGGTGAGCCTACACGTGTCATACGTTCACACGAAAGAGCGAAGATATTCGCTAGAGAACGCAACATTCAATCTAGCTATCGAGTATCTATGCGCATCATGGATATCACTCCTACCAATACCATGAACTCCAAATCCCAACCCGCTCAATATGTTCATTCACCATTAACTCCCACCGTCAAGCAAAGTGATCCATCCTGCAAACGCCTTGTCGCCCGCTCACTAACCGCAAGAAGTAAAAAGATCAAATGGCTGTACCATGCAATTCCTCCTTCGCAATCTCATTCTCATCCTCATCCCCAGGACGGCACTCACACCCGTACTTCTCTCTAAACTCCTGCAGCGGAAGACCACTGAGCAAGCGCTGAGCATTCTTCGCAGCCGCCACCTTCGCATATCGCGAGCTCTCGGCCTCGGCTTCGGCCACGACTTGATCGTGGATCAAGACTATCGCAACGACCGAGGGCTTGCTGCCGTCCACTTTCTTAACCTCACGTGTCATAACACTCCAATCCGCACAGCCCATGTTGATCTGCAGGAACTTGGTCAGGAAGGTTGTGGGATGCTTGTTGGCGAAGGTGTCATAGATGCTCATGTCTTTGAAGTACCACTTGATGTGCATGTCGAAGAATTTCTCAACTTCAGAGTAGTCGTATTCCGAGTCAACAAAGATAGCACCGATATAGGCTTCGACGATATCAGGAAGACACTTTGGAGGCTGACGAACGGAAGTCCAGTAATCAGCGGAGCACTCGGATCGCGATTTGCCAGCGCGGACAGCGTCGTCCTCAGCTTGCTTTAGAGCTTCGGTGATATCAGTAACATAATCCGTGATCTGCTTTTGGACCCCGAGGTTAAAGAGGAGCAGGTGAGAGTGGAAGCCAAGGTGGACACAGAGAGCCCCAAGGAATTGATTAGAAACCATTGCCATCTTGTGCTCGGTCAGCCACTGTGGGTCTTTGCTGGGGAAGCGATGGAACAGGAAGTTGATGCAAGCCATGTCAAGCAAAGAATCTCCCAAGAACTCAAGACGCTGGTAGCTGGGCACGTGTTCATACGAGAATGGGTATGATGGGTGGGTAAAGGCAGACCGAGCAAGGCGAGGATACTGGAAGTGGTAAGGGTGTACCTTCTCCAGCTGGGAAGTGAGGTCCTTCTGCATCTCCGTACTGGCAGCCAACTGGTATTTCGGCTTCTTGTAAAGCTTGTAATAATCCACGAATGCAGTTACCTGATGGTTCTCACTGGAGACGAGCTCTGTAACAGCCCGGCAAGCCCTGTCCATATCTCCAGTCTCATGACATGTCAGAAGCGCAGCACCAATCAAAGCCTCGCAGACATCAGCAATTGATTTATCGCCAAGCTTGTGCGAATTGGGAGCCGTTGCAGTCTTGCCCTTTGTCAAAGTGAGTCCTTCGGGATACCAGGCTCGGCGATTGAAGCTTTGAGACCGAATGTACTCGTAAAGCTTGAGCTTGATGGCGTTGTTCTTCAAGTTCTTGTTGCAAATCAGCATCATGCGATCAACATGGTAGCTGTATTCGTCATTGTCTGGGTGGATACCAAACAGCGATATAGAAGTGGCCATCTTCAAGAAACAGTCACCAAGGAACTCAAGTCGCTCGTAGTTCGTGCCCATGCCTCGTTGGAAATTGATTTGCTCGCCGCCATGATCTTCAGTATTGTCGGAGTCCTTGGTCACGGCTTCCAAAGCCAAATCAGGTCGAATATCAAGATGCAGCAACTCACAGGCTTCGAGGGCGATGAGATATGACTCAATACGGTGGATGATGGCTGGGAAGCAGTACGCCATGGCAACAATAGGTGTGGGGAGCTTAGCTATGTGTTAGTAGGTGTTTTGAAACGGAGTACAGTCACCTACAGGAGAAATCTTGAGGGGCTCAAGAATAACAAAGCATTTCTTTGGAGTCTCCTCTTCAGGACCATCAAAATCATCGAGAAGATTTCGACGAAGTGGGATGAACTCAGCCTCAACGACACGTTGCTCGGTATCAAAGGTTCTCCTGGATCTAGCCTTTGCCCACAAGCTACAACTATACTCCATGATGTTGTCATTGTTTTTCCGAGTTCCCTTGCGCGGAGCAGAATTCGGCGGAACAGCATCAAGAGGTTTGTACTCTTGAGTAACTCCAACGGTCCACAACTTTCGGGATCCATCAAACGGGTCAACGACGAACCTGTCCTTGATGAGTTCATCCGGCTCGGTTTGCCATGACTTGTTATCCCAAGGATTGTCCGACCACTTCGTGTGATGATCCTGGATGGATTGCAGAATATGCCATGCAATAACCTGGTCTGGATGCGTATAGTTGATATCGACCTTGGCACCAAGTTCAATCGGAACCAAGAAATAAGGCATCTTGGAAAGATCTGACTCGTATTGCTTACTGAAAACATCGTCAAAGATGCAAAGAGTAAAGGTGTTGATGAGTTGACGGAACTCGGAATTGACCCGCCACTCTCGTGCAAGGGGTGTGGTCAACACTTGGGAGTGTCGACCCGCCCCAAAGTGGAGATAAAACGACGGCAGCTGCGGCAAGGGTGATTTGGTTAACAATCCCATGGGCTGGCATGGTCGATCCAAAGCCTCCGGCGTCTCCAAGGTCATGATGGTCAAATACAACACTTCAGGAACACCACCAACAGACCACATTGCAGGCTTTGTCTTCATATCATAAGACTCTCGTTTCTTCGAATCAACGGCAAGGAGAGCATTTCGCATTGCAGGAAGCTGTTTCGTGAAGATGGGTAGCAAATATTCGTCTAAATATTTGCATTCCACAAGCTTCAAGCAGGTTTCGAAAGCAGCGGAGCATTTTGCGACTTGCTTGGTATTGGCCGGACGACCAACAGCTCCTCGCAAGGGCGATGACTCTGGAAGGATAGCCTCACACAGGAACTGCTTGTTCTGGACAGTGACAACATATTCGGGTTGAATGTTGGTGTCCTGACTGTGAGGCAAAGAATCGACGAAATTCGCAAGCACAGCCAGGCTCATCTTGTAGGTCAGCTTGGCGCCAGTGACTGGGTGCTTGAAGACGCGGTGAGTTCTCTCCTTGGCCAAGAAATGATCCATGTCGAAGCTGTTGCCCGTGAGAAGTCGGTCTTCGGGGAGAGCATTGCAGAAGCGCTTCAAGATGTTCTCATTTAGACGAACTTCACGGATGATCTGATGATGCTCCTGGTTGCCATCTTCGCACATGTGGATGTACCTGGAGTTTGTATGTCGTGCTCGGCCTCTCGATTGGATGTACTGAATCAGAGTAGTGTAGAGGTCAAATCGGACGACTAAATTGCAGTCGGGAATATCCAGTCCTTCCTCGGCTACCGAAGTTGCAAACAGACAATTGAGCTTGCCTTTGCGGAAGTTCATCATGGTCAGTACTTGCTGGCGGAAGGAGACATTTAGGTCACCGGCATCTCCGCTTCGGGTTCCGACCTATATATGTAAGCGTGGTTCGAAGAACAACAAACATATCACGGAACTTACCAAGGCTCCTGCAAACAAATACGGGGTTCCTATCTGTGGATAAGTGAATAGATTCGCCAAGAGACGTGCAGTATATCGCTGTCTTACGAAGACAATGCACTTATCATCTGTCGGACGCTCGAATCGTCCTTTCAGGTATGTAATAAGAGTGGTGACCTTCGAGGACAGATTGGTGGATGTATGAGTCTGTGGATCATAGTTGGGCGGCTCGAAGGTGTGTGTTTGCACAATTTGTCGCGACTCTCGAAGCTGCTCCTTGTGCTTTTCCAAGACTGCAAGTGGCTCTTGAACTTTCTTTGCATGGTATTTGCGTTCAGTCGTTGCTTGCAGCTTCTTCGTCTCTTCTTCACTCAGGACGAAGGGCCAAATATGATCAGAGCACCACGACCCCAGCTCTCTGGTTGCTTCGTAGGCGTACAGAAGCGGCTTTTTGAGAACCAAATTTGACTTGAATCTGGAAGACATTTCCTTGTATAAAGGTGTCTCAAACTTGGGACCGAGGGCTGCATACTTGGCGAGCTGCTCTTGTTTGGATGTGACGGTGTACTGCAGCAAGCTAGAGTCGGTAGCGGTGGCGATCTGGCAATGGAGAATAGCTTCCAGTTCCGCAGCAGCCTTCTTGACATCGACACGAGCATCTACCGGAGATGCAGTCATACCGAAGATCTTGGGAAGGATGACGTGTCTTTCCTGCTGAACATAGAAGTCCTTGATGATTCGAGCATACGCATGATCTTTCTTCGCATGGTGTGCTTCGTCGAAGATGAGAAGGTTGATCTGTTCCATGGAAATGAATGAGTGGTGAAGACATTGTCGAAGGACTTCTGCAGTGCAAACAATGACCATGTTGTCTGCAAAATGTTTCTCCCAGAGCTTCTTGCTCCACAAATCACAACCCATATCACCACAGAACATGTTCATTGGCTGATCGAGATTTGCCTTGAGGACAGCATGTTGTTGGAAGACTAGCTGGACCGAGTCGACCAAGAAGAATGAGATCCGCTTCGGCTTGCTCATGGCTCTATCCTCCAGCTCCTGAGCTAATATGTGTCGAAGGAGGAGGACAGCAATCAAAGTCTTGCCGGAACCTAAGCTTGTTAGCAGGAGGAACTAAATTGGGTTAGAAGGCAGGTACCGGTATCGAGAACGGCGATTATATTCTTCTCCTTTGCCTTCTCAAACAATTCCACCTGATACTCTCGCGGGCTTGAGATAATCTCGCGGTTCTCGGATTGATTGACCAGCCATCGAGCGGATTGTTGTGCTTCATCTTCAGGGCGGACCGTGTTGCCTTCCTTCAATTGCTTCTGGGTTCGCTTGTGCATGTAACTGTCAGCAACGGCGTTGTGTCGTCGCTTTTGCTCTGTAATTTTGCGCGGCTTTGCTGTAGGTCGTGCTTCTTCCTCGTCTGAGGATTCGTTGGGCTCATCTTCGTCACCATCATCAGGGCTGGGGGGAGCGTTTGCACCTAAGTAGATGGGAGCTTCCGGAAGACCAGAGAGAGTTGGCTCTGACCTGGTGCCCGCGTAGGAAGTCAAGCGAGGTTTTGGAGAAAATGGAGGGCCGACGGGGCGGGAACCAGAAGGTCTCCTCAGATCAGCAATCACTTGGTCAGTGTTTCTCGTGGCGAGAGTCGTAGCGTGAGGACTTGAATGAGCTGGCGCAGCCATCTTGTTGATGAATTGTTGCTTATCAGCTTGGAGGATTGGAATGGGAGATGGCGTGGATGGAGGTGACACGGCTATGTTTGTGACTGTCGTCTCCATCGGGAGCTCTTCTTGGAGGGCTGGAGATGCCATAGAAGACGCGTCTCCTTCCTCCACAGGAGGGTTGTCTACCATTGGTGGGGGCATGACCGTTGGTGGAAAGTTGAAGACAAGGGAAGAGGTTAGGTCAAGGGCTGAAGTTGACATGGAGTTGATTTCGTCCCACTCGGAATCGTTTGTACTGGGGGAGAGAGCAAGCGGATTCGTAGCCTTGTCAGCCTCGCTTTCGTGATCCGCAGCCTTGTCCAGCTCCAGCATCAACTTGAGCGTGGTCGGGCTTAGCTCGATGGTACATGATGCCTCTCGATTTTTGGGACTGCCATCAATCAGTGCGCTGTCCGTATCAAGAAATTGTACCAAGGGATCCTCAATCAGCTGACTGAGGTCCTGCAGGTAGCCGGCGTACGGCATTGTGCGAGAAGGGGAGGGGAGTGTGAAAATAGAGTACTTGGGAGGTTCGAAGATGATTTCGAAAGAATATCGAAAAGACCTCGAAGGCCTTTCGAGCTCGCGTAGCTAGCGCATCGGTGTAGTCAAATTTGAGGCCGAAGAGAAGTTGCGATGAGTGAAGTGAAGGCTGCGAGAAGGAATTTTGTTCGGACGCGAGGCGAACAAAGCAGTCGCGTCTTCTCACGCCTTCCTCCTCCCCCACCATCACAACTTCAACACCCCACAAACAACCACTAAAAGTCTATACCTCTCACCCAAAATGGCAGAACAAAGCATCAAGTCGCTCTTCAGCTCCGCAGAGCGTCAAAGAAAGGATATCGAGGCTTCATGGGACAGCAACACCGCCACTTACCAACAAAACCTCGCCGCTGCCATCTCCACCTACGAAGACTGCCTCAAGCTTGCAGACCGTCTCTCACTCTTCAGTCCTAATGAAACTCTTGAGGATCTTACGTCAGGAGACCTGCAGTATGTATCTTTAGCTTTTCCAAAGTATTGTGCTAATCTCGGGAGGTACCTGCTCATCAATTACCGCCTCGCCGACCTCATCATCCGCCTCAGCTCCAAAGACCGCAAAACCACCCTGCAAAAAGCTCGCGAAGCATACGAACGATACCTAACCCTCCTAGACCACTATGAAATCCTCTCGACACCAGACAAGAAGCTCTACAATAATTACACCGAAGCCCCCACCACGTTTTCCACAATCTCGACCAAAGACCCCAATGCGCGACGAGACGCGAAGATAGCAAATTTCAAGCATGAAAAAGAGTTGAAAAAGAAGCTAGAGGTATGTGTATACTCTTGGAGAGGTATTCGAGGCTTCTGCTGACAGGTGGAAGTTCCTGTCGCAAAACCCAGCATACCTGCAAAATGACGACGATGCAGTCCGCGAGCTTCAACTGGCAAATGTTGCCCTCTGCACACACAATACATTCCAATCGCTCGAATCTATGAACCGGGAGCTTGAGGTTCTGGCTATGGCTCCCCCGTCTGCACCAACAGGCCCGGAACAGCTCGAGAGGGATTACAGGGAACGGATGGGACTGCGTGGCAAGGATGAATATTCAGAGCGTCTTGATAGTCGAGATGCATTATCGAGCGTCACAAACAAGGGCCCAATATTAAGTTCGAGTGGGAAGCCATTGCGGCCGTTTACGCTGTTGGACAGCAGAAAGACCTTGCAGGAGGGTGTATTTAGACCAGGGCATAATCTGCCGACTATGACGATTGATGAGTACTTGGAGGAGGAGCGGGCAAGGGGGGGAATTATTGAGGGCGGTGGGGAGGCGAGTGGGTTAAGTCCAGAGCCAGACGAGGATAATCTTGAGAAAGCGGATGCGGAGACGCTGAAGGCTAGGGAATGGGATGAGTACGTGGAGGCAAATCCGAAGTGAGTTTACGCCGCTTTTTCCGAGAAAAACGCAGCGCTAATTGGCAACAGGGGCTCTGGAAATACATTGAACAGAGGATAAGCAATTAAGTTCACATTATGAGACTGTAAATCATAGTTGATTTCCTTCATTGCATAATGCTACGAATTAACCCATTTTGCATACGGACCAGCAAAGTCGCTGGAATTTATTCTCCCGAATCTGCATGAATTTCAAAATCCCATTTCCTCCATATGCACTGTCGTTCTCCGTTCCCTACCTAATATCCCTTTTGCCATCCCGTCTAGCCTTGCTGCCTTTCTCCCCATGCATACCCATCTTGCAAAGGAAGTAAGCTCCCCACTGATCGCAGTCAATCACCCACTAACCCCCAAACATTCCCAGAGGAAGTCTCCTCGCCCACCCCTCCTCAAACACCCACATTATACCCCCGATACCGCATGGAACTCCTCGTACACCCCGCCTCCGAACCCCTCTCCACCCCTCCCCGTTTTCATCTGCCTTCTCCATGCACAAACATCTCCTCCAACCTCTCCCTCAACCCCCTCTCCTCAACCATCCACTCCTTCCGCCAACACTCCTCCCACGGCTTACTCTCAGCCCATTTCCCACCCTCCTTCAAAACATCCAACCACAGCCCTTGACACTCCCCAAACAGCTTCGTCCACTCTGCAAGCTCGTCTGAGCCTTCGGAGTACCGGGTGAAGGGGTTAGAGGCCGCGATGCAGGCTGCGGTGAACTTTCTGAGGATCACTGGGCCTTCCATTGCACCGGTGCCCATTGTTCCATCCCACCCAGGGTGATTGAGGGGCGTGTAGGAAGAGACGGCGGAGTGGATGAATCGCACCTGCTCCACGCTCGGCCACTGGCGATCCCCTTTCCGGCGCTGCTGTGTAATGATGTTGTTCATGAATCCTGGTGAGCCGAGTTGGGATGCAGAAAGGTATTGGATTGGGAAGGTGTGTGTTGGATGGAGTTGTAGGTCACTGATTGACGGGCTGATGGTGTGGGTGTAGATGAAGCTGAGGAAGGCTGTGAATTGCATGCTGTTGAGGTCAGGTACATTGATCTCCGTGAACAAGGGAAGAGGAGAGGTGATCTTGATTGGTGGAAGGGTGCTCGTTGTTCTGCTCGTTGGCAGAAGAAGGGGGAGCACAGGGTGCGGGGTGCCTTTTTTCAACATGTTTAGGAACGCGTTGTCGGCTGCTTCGTCCGGAGTCGAGACCTCAGAAAGAGGGCTGTTCTCGCGACTCTTGTCTCCGCTTCTCTTTTGCTCTTCCTCATTCACTATTTGTCCATTTTCGTGGGTCGTGGGGCCCAATTCCCACTCCTCATTTTGTCGCACGCCCAAATTCTTTGTCACGGGGGTTGACGAGCGGACGATTTCAGAAATCATCGCCATCTCTTGTCCCTGCTCAGGCAACTCAATGTCCTCGCTTTTGACTTTCATCTCCTCGTCTTCTTTGACCTCAACCTTAACCCCCTCCTTCAGCATCTCGCGGAAGAAGCTCGAATGAAGCACGAGAAGTTCTCGGTGAACGATGAACCTTTGTTTCAGACTGCCCCCTTCACCACCAACATGAACAACCACCATTCCTTGCGAAGAAAGGATAATCCTGTACCCATATCACATCAGCTCCAACGTCCCCAAAGGCACGAGAACAATTAGAGAAGGGAAAAACTCACGCAGTCCTAACATCCCCCAAAATCCTGTTCCCTTCCTTCTCACACTCCGAAAGTGACTGATGATCCTCGGTACAATCACATCCTTGCTCCTCTTTCTCCCTCTCAATCTTCGATTTCTTTGCGCGCAATGAACGGCCGCCTTTCATTTTCTCGGTTTGGACCCGCTTTTCCGGCATCCTGACTTTACTTTCGTGCCCGGATTTGACTTTACCTTCAAGCTTAACGTATTGTGAATCTTCGATCCCGAATTTCTGCTTGGTCGTGCGCTTGAAGGATAATTCAGGCTCGCTGTCGTCGGAGGTAGAAGACTCTTCGTCGTCGTCGTCGGAGGAGGAGGATGAAGGATGTTCAGTGAGAGGGACAAAAGTAACAGTGTAGAGCGTCGAGTGTGGGTCACTTTCACAGGCTTGCTGGGATTCGTGCGTTGTGTGCCGACAAAAGCAGAAAGTCCAGAATTTCTTGCGGGTGCTTGTACGTCTTCGCTTTTGCTGTTGTTTGGATGGCGAGACTGGAGGTGATGGTTTGGATGATGAGGCACTGCTGGCGCTGGGTTGCTCGAGGGAAGCTGATGCAGAGCGTTCAAGTGAGGATGATGGAGATCGAGTGCCGGGCTGGTCTGCTGGTAAGCTCTCGGCTGATTGTTCGTTGCCCATGGAGTAGAAGGGAGGATGTGAGAGCAAGATGGGGTGAGGAAAGAAGAAGAAAGGAAGTGAGGGGAGGTGGAGGGATGTGGTTGAGATGAAGTTGAAGAGGATGGGAAGGAAAGGTGGAAAAGGTGGAGAGCTATCCTCGCTAGAGAATGGAAACAATTCTCCCTTCAGGGGGGATCGAAGTAGAATAGAGGTCGATGTCGTCTGGGTTTCACTTTTGAGTCGAAAGTGCGAGATTGTTTAGAGGTTGAGAGAAGAAGATCTTGAGACTAATGAGCGAGTATCGGAATTGCATCGAAAGATCACAGTGTTGAATCTTGTGTGAAAGCTCAAGGGCGTATCTGGGCACAAATTGACCCCCAAGTCGCAGGCTCAAATCAGATGAATCCAGGTGAGGCCGAGTTGACCGCACTGGTCGAATTATTGGAAAGCAGATATTTTTGGATTAAAAAGAGTGTATCTGATTACATTATACCTCCGCCTCCCTACATGATTTGTGACGATTCACGTGATCTAGACGTAAGGCGATGAAGATAGCGAGCCTTTTACAAATTGGGATATTCAGCAAGGTTTGGAGGGGGACTTCAAATTAACTTAAGAGCTATACTAGAGTTAAAGAGCTCGAAGTTTAGGCATATACGTGGTGTGTGTTGCTCAGTGTACTTCACGCATGTCTACGAATGCTGTTTCGTCAGTAGATTTAGGGGAATCACTTACACAAGTCCGTTTTCTGCCGATTTTTGAGCATCTCATGTGTATGTGTGGACGGGGCTATATATTCGTGACGTCCAAATCATTAGAACCCTGTAAATAAAGTTAGCGGACTTTCCCATCAATGAACCAAAGATTCTAGCGGGATGTAGAAGTGGTTCTGGTCTCCCATTATCGAGTGCTTCTAAAAGTGTTCCTTTTAGCCAAGAAAGGCTGGCCCGTCCTAAGGAGAGTCCACTCCCAGCCAAGGCTACCCAAAGCTGAACGTACTCGGGTTTGGAGCCAGCGACACGCTCGTGTGCACACTCTGGGCATGCGAGAATAACCATCGGTTGACGTTTCGGGTATGGCCACCACAACAAGCCCAGAACTATTTTTGGAGGTTCTGTTTGGCCCGTCTCGTGGTAGCCGCGGGGGTGGCCTCTGAAGTGATCTTTGCGAGCGAA
This sequence comes from Hyaloscypha finlandica, assembly GCA_021399475.1. NCBI lineage: Eukaryota > Fungi > Ascomycota > Leotiomycetes > Helotiales > Hyaloscyphaceae > Hyaloscypha > Hyaloscypha finlandica. The sequence continues at coordinate 29,337 of JAJTUR010000064.1, read as the reverse complement.
ACCCTTGATCGTGCACACTTGCGGTAGTCGCAACGGAATGAATCCTTATGCTCGGGTGCGTGGACGCTCTTGCAGTGGCGTTCGAGAACGGCTGGTCTGTTGAATAGAGGAATTTCGTGGGCACCAATATGAGGCTTACACGGCTGCACTAGTCCTTCAGATTGGAGGGGTTTAGGGGGGCCACCAAGGATCGCTCATTGGGTCGTAGCTTGCAGGCGCTGGCTGAAAAATATAGTTCCAATTCGGATCTGTTGTCGAATTTCGAAGAAATGAATCAAAATCGTAAGTACCTTCGAAATCTTTTGACGTATCTGGCAATGTTGGACTTTCTGGGATTCCAGGTTGAGTTGTGGGAGACTTGTCGAGAACCTGTTCTGGGGGTTGTCGGGTTGTCGACTCAGGACGAGTGCAATTACACTTCTCGTTATGAGCGTTGTTTTAGTTTGCCTCTGCAGATAGATGGGCTTACCTCGATTTTCTTCCTCCTGTGTTGTTCGCAAGCACCCCGTTTTCGAACTTCGGCCACTTTCTTGCGCTTGGTATGAGTAAATGTCGACCTTTTCCTCTTGAACTCGGCGGGGTTTCCGGTTGTGATTCTCCAGGCGGTAGGTGCTTTTCGGTGGTTGGCAGCGGATGCCTGGGGCGAATACATGCCGGAAAGCTGTCCAATTGTTGGAGAAAGATTGTGTTCTGATTCCAGGTGGTCGAGGAGGGCTCTGCGAAGTTGACTTTCCAGGCTGAGTTCCAGAGGGTACTTCAAAGCTAGAGCATTTGCAAGTTCGAGAGAGCCAATTGGCGGATTGAATTGGAAACTTAGGTCTTGTCGCCGTATGATGGTGTAGCTGGGAATATGACCCATGTTGGCTTGCGGTGTTTCGGTCATGAGGAAAGTTTAGGAGGGTTCGAATGTACTAGTGTGGCAATGAAGTTGTATTGTGATTGATAATTGAATAAGTCGATCAAGTTGCAAAGTCAAAATCTTGACCGTCTGCAGTTGGGAGATCCAAGGAATTTATCTATCTACCCTTGTTCGTGCCATGCATGTTCTCTGAGGATGTGCCAGCTTGCCGGGGCGAAATGTTTGTGCGCACTAAATGCGTTGTACAACTGTGCATGAATGCCAAATTTTCCTCAAATGGTCACCGAGGTCCAATGAGGCTGCTTCGGTGAGCTTACCGAGTATAAATCTCGAAAGGAGGGAACGCTGAGGCGGTTAGGCGGACGCCGTGAAGCGGCATTCTTGCATATCACCAGCAGCACGATAAGCACTTGCGAAGCTCATTCGCTGTACAGGCCAACTGTGGCCGATTGTGAGGTTTCAAAGGGACGCTGTTGAGGGGGAAAACAAATCTGGGAGGGCTGCGCGCCTTGGAGCATCCCACCCATGACCAGCTGAATATCGAGATCTGCGGCCCCAAGGCCTCAATTGGCCGGGCGCCAAAGACGTTGCGAAGGCTCTTGCAAGCACAAATCAAAATTCGGGGTTTTGGTTGAGGCGATGTCGATGAATGAAGGGTGGTGAGGGAAATAGGGGACAGCATCTGGTGGACAATAAAGAATACCAAGAACTTCGTCATTCCCTAAGCTGAAGCCATCGGACGGGAGTGCTGGAGCGTCAGTATCCTCATTATTTCTCAACGACCCAGCTGCCTGGAGGTATAATTCCCCCGAAGATGGGGGGTTATTGTTTGATATGTTACAGACGATCCGACAAAGAAGAAAATATCCACTCTGCCTACCTGTAAAGACACAAGCACGTGACTTTCTCTTGTTTCTTCCATACCTTACCGTTCGATGATTTGCTTTGGAAAGGAGAACTTGAAAACAAAACATGGAGACCGTCCTATATCCTCTGCGCGGAACTCCCGTTGTTTCATCTTCAAAGGGGTTCAGGGGCGTTCAAGTGGCGATAACTGAACCATAACCTGAGTGGATTGCGTGGCGCCGAAAATAGCCACACGCAATTCAATTCGGCAGCCCATGTCCACGTCAAAATCTGCGGATCATATCAGATCAAGATCACTCAACCTCCACGCAAGCCTCAATCTACCGTACACCGCAGAACACGCACGTCGAGGGATCATCAGCTTATTATTTACGCAGCACTGCAGGACGTCCATTTGCCTTCGTCCCTGCTCACTTATTCTAAGTGCTTACTCTGCTCAGGTCCTCTGGACCGCTTACGCTCGTTAGGAGATTCCCGGCACCGTCATCAACTCTAATCCCAACGTGACAATCCACCCACCGAACGCGATAATCGAAAGCCCTTGGAACAAGAAAGAAGGAAATTGGTAGCGACAAGATCTGGAGTGGGTTGCTGAAAAGGGGTTGGGAGATTGGTGCCTGGGAAGAACGTCGAGGAGAAGTCACAGATCGGGTAATTCAACACAAAGATGGCGACCGATTTTCGATTACGGCTGTGGAGTTGTCTCCTCCTCTTCCTGACGGCCTTTTCATTTACTGAAGCCTTCTACATACCAGGTACGCTGAGGAGTTACGATGGGATTGGTGTGATTGGTGGCTAACATCAGCAGGCTGGTCGATCAAAAGCTACAAAGATAACGAAGCAATTCCCCTCCTCGTCAATAAAGTATACTCCGACAACACACAATTACAATATGCATACTACGACCTCCCATTCGTATGCCCCCCATCTGGCACCCGCCACGCCGGTTCATCCCTCCTCAGCGGCCAGAGCATCTCCCTCAACCTCGGCGAAGTGCTTAGGGGTGACCGAATCATGCAATCAGACATTGAACTGGTGATGGGACAAGACCAAGAATGTAACGTCCTCTGCACGCGGAATGTCAGCCGATCGGACCTGAGGCGTGCACGGGAGATGGTTAAGGAAGGATATGTTGCGGAGTGGATCGTGGACAACCTTCCAGGAGCCACGAGCTTCGTGACAGTGGACAAATCCAGAAAATATTACGCAGCAGGGTTCAAGATGGGATACAAAGATATCTCGAACACAGGAAAGTACAGGTACTATATCAACAACCACCTCACCATTGTCATCCGATACCGAAAGGCTCCGGGCAGAGATGGGAATCGGGGCGGAAAGGTAGTGGTGGGATTTGAGGTATACACGAAGAGCATTGGACCGCAGAAGAGGGATGGAGATGGATGTCCGGCAGATATAAACGATGCTGATACGCCCATGGAACTCTACCTTCCCCCGAACGCTACCACCGATTTCTCCCTACAATATCCTCATTCCTCCTACTACCCGCCAGAAAGCGAGCAAGATGTTGACGATGGAGCTACACTCGACATCCCATACTCATACTCTGTATATTGGCGGGAAGATGACAAGATTGAGTGGTCCCACAGATGGGACCTGTATTTCGTGAATCAGGAGGAAGGCTACAGGATCCATTGGCTGGCAATCATCAATTCTCTGATTATCTCCGGACTGTTAAGCGCCATCGTGGCTATGATATTGGCAAGGACAATCCGAACGGATATCAAGACATACAAAGATGCTTCAGCAGAGGAGGGAAAGCTCAAAGCCAAGCGGAGATCCAGACCCGGAAGTGGAGCAAGAACGCCAAAGACTGGGGAGAAAATGGGGACTGGCTTACTGGAACAAGTTGGAGATACGGAGAATGATGCAGATGTGTCTTCAGATGAAGAAGCTCTTGAAGATGTGACTGGATGGAAACTTCTGCACGGGGATATTTTCCGAGCTCCAGCATACGGATATATCTTGGCGCCACTTGTCGGTTCTGGGATGCAATTAATTTTCATGGCATTCGGTCTGCTCTTCCTCAGCAGCTTCGGCGTCCTGAATCCCTCATTCCGTGGTGGGTTCGTCTCAGTCGGTATTGGACTTTTCGTCTTTGCAGGTCTCTTCTCTGGCTACTTTTCCGGACGAGTGTACAAAACATTTGGTGGACTGAACTGGAGGAGGAACACCCTCATCACTGGACTGCTCTTCCCAGGCCTTCTTTTCTGCCTGATTTTCATTCTCAATCTCTTTGTCTGGGCCCAAGCTTCATCCACTGCCCTCCCTTTCGGGACTCTCGTCGGCCTCATCATGCTCTGGCTCTGCATTCAACTTCCACTCGTCTATGCCGGTACATGGCTTGGCTACGTTAAAACAGGCGCCTGGGAACACCCGACCAAAACCACAACTATCCCCCGCCAAATCCCGGCCCCAGCTTGGTATATTCGCTCCCCACAATCCATCGTCCTGGCAGGCCTGATACCCTTCGCCGTAATCTTTATCGAGCTCCTTTTCGTCTTCCAATCCATGTGGCAAGACAAGTCAGGCTACTACTACGTCTTCGGCTTTCTGTCCGTCGTCTCGGTAATTCTGATGCTCACCATCGCTGAAGTCACCATCGTGACAATCTACATCAAGCTCTGCTCTGAAGACTATAACTGGTGGTGGCACTCTTTTGCGGTTGGCGGATCCAGCGCCATCTGGGTTTTTGTCTACTGCATCTGGTATTACTTTATGCGGCTGCATATCGAGGGCTTCGTGAGCGGACTGCTGTTTTTCAGTTATAGTTTCATGGCGTGTGTGGTGTATGGGTTGCTTTGTGGGACGGTTGGGTTCTTGACTGCATATGCGTTTGTCAGAAGGATTTATGGGTGAGTCTTGTGCTTCTCTGATTTCCTCAGGACAGAGCTTCAAACTGACACCAACCACAGGGCTATAAAAGCCGATTAGAATGACTGGATAGTCGGTAATAATTTGACTTGTTTTTCAATGCATGGGTGGAGCAATGGTGGGTTTAGAGGCGCTGGTTGGAAATACCTAGCGAACAGCACGAAGCACAATTTGCAGCATAATTAAGATGATTGATTGAATCCCTGACTACCCTTCACCGTTTGAGAGAAACCCCTGACTCATGGGAGGTCGGCTCACGCCCATGGACGCAAATAGATATCATCATCATCACCGTTTGAGAGAAACCCCTGGATCATGGATGACCTCACACAGGCCTAAAATTCTGACAATCGAGATACCGGGCAAGGAAAGTTCCTGTCCGGAGGCAGTCCGCGGCTTCTTTCTCCAAGATTCCGAACTCCCAGGTTATCTTGATGTTGTTCTGTTGCTATCTAAGCAAGTTCGCGAAGGATCAGGCAAGATGCACACTGTGGCGTGCCAGTGACTTGGTGCAGCCGAGTTTTGACTACCTTCGAAAAATGCCTCCAATCCAGGAAACTAAGCTGACTAGAGGCGGAGGGTCTATCAAGTGATAAGCTGACAAGCGATGCCGCATCTGCGGCTTTCAGAACAGCCTGTGGTTCGCTTTGTTCTGGGCTGAATGGTTGCTTCAGCTGTCAGCCACGACGCCCATCACTGCAACTATGCATGCACCCAACCCCATGGATATTCACCGCCCTGCTATTAGACTGGCACGACTCCCAAAATTCCCAAAGCTCTTCCTTTCCCCATACCCCTCAACCATCGTCCCAAATACGGTATTTCGCCATCATGCATCTAACGCTCACAAACACGATCCGGGGCCTGTTCACATTTGGCTCGGCCTCTGCCAAGAAACCGGAGTCGACAGACCATTCCTACGAGTACATCCGCGGCCCAATCGAAGAACGAGGTCCCTGTCCAGCCCTCAACGCCCTCGCAAACCAAGGCTACCTGTATGTTCCCTTCCCTCCACCTCAAAACCTTCTTAAGAAGCTCACACCAACCTGCCACAGCCCCCGCGACGGCAAAAACCTAACCCTCGCCAAAGTAAACTCTGCCCTAAAGACAGCCCTGCATTTCAGCAGCCCCCTCGCCACGTCCCTGTCAAATAGCCTGAAGCCTCTCTTGCGAAAAGATGGGACGTTCGATTTAGTCGATATGCGCCGCCACAACGTCCTCGAGCACGACCGCTCCATCACGCGCCTCGACTACGGCGCCCCTTCCAACCCTTCACACGACAACTTCACTTTCCAGCCCGCCATGTTCGCCGCCTTCCTCGCTGACGCAGGGCCGGGCGAGGAACCCGTCACAATCAAGAGTCTTGCTAAGACGTACGCGAGGAGGAAGAAGGAGAGCAAGAAAGAGGGGGGAAAGTTAGGGTTGGGGTTGTGGTTTGTGAATGTTTTGCAGACGGTCAGTTTGATGAATACGGCGGGCAAGGGGGGGAGGTTGGAGAGGGGGCTGCTGCGGACTTTTTATGAGGAGGAGAGGATCGAAGTGCTTGTTTTGGAGGATGAGACGGAGAGGACCTTGCTTGGGCTGGTAGGGAAGGGGATTGTGTTGCTGTGGCATGTTGTATTTTGAAGTGAGGAGGGAGGGAGGTGAGATTTCGCTTGTTGTGGTTGGCACTCCGAGGAAGGTTGGCACTTAATGAACGTCATGTGAACGAAATTGGAGGGGAAGCACTCCTGGTTAATCATCTTACGGGTTTACATAATTAATTGTGGAGTTGTCTTGTGTTGTACGTTTTGAGCTCTTGATTCAAGCTTGCTCAAGTGGCATCAAGTATTTCCTCGAACTGGTGAGAAGCATGCTCTAATTGGCCTACCGTATAGTAATTAATAAGTTCACCATGTCTTCAGCTTCAGGGGCCTGCACGGGGAAGGATCTTTGAAGATACAGTGGCAAAGCCACGAAAATGGAAGCGACCCACAAACCTTCTTTCAACATCTGCAGGAGAGGGACCACGGCAAGACTTATTTTAACAACACTCCATTACACTCCATTTCCTAGCCATAGTATGAACTTCTTTATTGGATGGCTTTCCTCTATTTCGTTCCTAACATGATGCGCTTCTTTAGGATGAACTCCCACCATTCCCTCCTCTTTATTGGTCCTATAGTATTCTAGGTATTCTCATGCACTATTTCGCTACCGGCTCAACAGCCTACTGGATATCTATTCTGAGAGCTACGTGGTGCTGAAGTGGCAGCCGTGGCTCTGGCAGCCTATGATTCGATACTTGTACGCCCCTTAGGGCAGCAGCACCTTCACCTGCACGCGACCCTTTAGATGCATGATCTCCGTCCCTCATTCTGCTGCTGAGCCCCGGTGAGGCTGCAAGATCACGACGAAACCCAATGTGAAATATAGGAATCATCGCTGTATCCACATGAGCAGCGAATTTAACAGCCTCTCAGCGGTCACATCAAGTGCTGCGCTTAACGGCAATGGCAGACCGATACGGATACTCTGAATCGGCATATCGGCCTCGCGCTCCGTATAATCCTTACGCCATCGATCCCAGGTCTCTGCGAGCCTCGCCAAATGATATGAATGATGTTCGCCGTCGTGAGCCTCCACTGCGAGAGCGGCCCACGACCACGATAGAAGAATACGGCCCAACAGCTCCTCGTCCACCAGCAGATATCAGATATCCATCGGGACCACCTCCCACAGTAAGAGGTTTTGACCATCCTTTGACATCACCAAAATTGTCTTCTACCAGGATCCCTCGGGCTCCCGATCCTCCAGCCTTAGACCTTGCGGACGCATATGTCGACCGCAAGTCACCTGCGGAAAGGGAAAAGAGACGTTCCGTCGACTTCAGACGAGCCGATGGGCGCAGGCGCAAGAGGGAGACCCTCTACCCCCAGCGACATGAAAGAGATAGGCATGATAACGAAACACGGGACCAGCGGAGAGAAGGAGAACCGCAGCATCACGATGTCTCAGCCCCTGGTGGCTCCTCCGCCAGTGAGTCGGATTCCCGTCAAAAGATAGCGTCAAGGAGGAAATCCACTCAACGTCGACTAGCTGCCTCTGGCGGACTTGGATTGAAAGATGTGCAAAACTTGAGAAACTTGAAAGAAGAACTAGCTGGAAAGCCCAGCGATCTACCTAGACTTCCTCCCAGGCCGCCATCTGCACTCACGACCCTGGCTGAGGTATCTCCGGCATTTCCACCCACTTCAACATTGCCAGACGTCGATGATCCCGAGACCACACCTTTCCTGAGAACATCCTTGAGGTCTGCCGAAGAACAAGATCAGCAAGAACAGCCACCAAAATCACTCGTTCGATTCAGTACTGAACTCGACAGAACAGTTACACCGTCGACACCCCCGCAGATAATGTTTCAACATGAAGTCAATAAGACGGCTCTTGAAGACCCCCGAAGTGATGTACGGTCTCTTGTTGATGAACTACGAGACAAGACAACTCTTCTACAGAGCGTCCTCTCTCCAAGTAGTTCAAACAGGGAACCCATTCCTTCCAACAAGGCCCACAGACTTTCTACCGGTCCTACAATAGGAGATCCATCCACAATCATTTACCGTCTCTCATGTAGAGATCTTCTGACACAAGAAGAGTTGCTCCGATATTCAACAACGCCCTTCGAAGGTTTCATCGAGAGTCATGAAAATGTTCGCACAGAATATGCCCCAATGGATGTCATGCTTTGCATCCAAGGAAACAAATTGAAAGACAGAAAGAGCCAACACAGGTCTACATTTGGAACTAACCGAGATCCCGACCCAGACCCCTTTGTTGTAGGAGAAGATTTTTTGGCACGAGTTATCGAGCCAACATACATACGAAGCCTCTCTCCGCACATCCAAAACGTACTCCGAAAATTGGTATCCTACTACCCAGGCCATGATTTGCAAGGAAAAGAACTTTTGTTCAAAGAACCCTATCGAATATTAGTGCACTACCATACCGATCTCCAAAAAGTCGCCGAGGCATACAACAACGAAGATAAGACCGTTGTCCTTGGTAACGAAGCGGACGGACCTCTCACCACCGTCACCTGCGACGAAACTACCCACAATCACCTTAACGTCTTGCTTGATTCTCCAACCTACAAAGGCTACTACGATGGTGTCATTGAACCCGAACTTCGAAACTATGCAAATGGATACGCATCCTACGACATGCTCTGGCTACTATTCAAGCCAGGCAATACGGTTCTTGCTCGGGTCAGAAAGGATCTCGCTGGGTTCGTTGTGCTGGCTGCAGACCATACTCCAGATCCTTGCGGTGTCTCACCCTTAGACAAATGGACGATCCGGGTCTGGAACTTGGCATACACTGGGCAGCGTCTAACCCGCCAAGCCCACGAGTTCACAATTGACAGGTACGACGGCTTGCGTAAAATCGACGAGCTTAAAATATTCCCTAAGCGATTTCTGGAACATCATGATGACAAAGTGGTGGAGGAGCTCATTACTCGTGGTGCTGAATACTTCAAGATCGTTTGTGGATTACCTGCTCATCGAAGGTATTCTGGATCTGTGATTGCGAATCACCTTGTTCAGGTAAGATGAAAAATAGCACGGAAAACACTCCACTGCTAATGATTTATTCAAGTACAATGGAGAGATCATTGTTGACCCAAGCGGCTATCTAACGTATGCGCCCAAACGAGGTTCCAGTCGAGATACGCCAGCTCGCTCAGCCATGCCGCAACGGGCATGGCAACCGATTGAGAAGAACCAGATTACCGAAGACGAGGAAGCAGACTTTTACACTCACTTTGCCAAGCCTTTGGACCTAGATGGCGGCCCACGGTGGTCAAAGTTCAACAATATAGCATGCAACGAGAATAACATGCCAACACCAGACCAACTCCTCCTGTTTAGTTCACACGTCCTTGGATTTGCGTTGCAGAGGAAAGAGTGGAGTAAGTTACTTGGAGGAAAGTGAACCTTGAAATTGACGTTTCTAGTGATTTTCGAGATGAAACATGTGCATGCGGTAGACGAAGACAAGCAAGCAATGAATCGTGTGGTTTTAGAACAAGGGGAACGGGAAATGCTAATGGGCATGGTTGGAGATGACTCGATCAATTCACGGAACGCTGAATTCATCGAGGAAAAGGGGTGTGGCCAGGTGATACTCCTATATGGTATGTAAACACTTCCCATGCAGCCAACTCCTTGATAACTAACACCGCCAGGGCATCCTGGGACGGGGAAGACTTTCACCGTTGGTACGTTCTTCACCTTCGTCTAGAGAAAAAATCATCAGGACTGACAAAATAGAATGTGTGGCAAAACACACCAATCGACCATTACTTTCTTTGACAGTCGCAGATCTGGGAACGGAAGAAACCACCATGGAAGCGAAATTAGCCAAGTGGCTAGATAGAGCGATGTCATGGAACAGTATCGTCCTCATCGACGAAGCAGACGTCTACCTCGAACGCCGAGAAAAGGAGGACTTGTCTCGGAATTCATTAGTAACAGGTACAGCCCCTGTCTTCCATAGTTATCATCAACTAACATAATTCAGCCTTTCTTCGAACCATAGAATATTACTCTGGCACGATGTTCTTGGTACAGCTCCTATCACCCCCGGCCTCGAGTCCTCTACTGACAAGGTGTTATCTAGAAAACAAATCGTCCAGGCGTAATCGATCCCGCCTTCACATCTCGAATCCACCTCTTCCTGGGCTACAAAAATCTCAACCCCTCCTCGCGTCCTCAAGTCTGGGATGGCTTCTTCAATAAACTCGAACGCGAGCAACGGAAACTTCGGCCGGGAGTGCGGCGTCTGAATATCCCATCTTCCACGCAGAATTTTGCGAAGAATGATCCGATGATGTTGGAATTGAATTTGAATGGGAGGGAGATTAGGAACAGTAAGCCCTTGATGTAGTGGGAGAAGAACGAGTATTAATAGGAGAAATAGTATTGCAAAGTGCGATCAATTTGGCACGATATCATGCCAGAGGGGATGGGGATGCTGAGATGATCGACATCACGGCCGGTTTGCTGAAGAAGGTGGTGGAGAATAGGACGCAGTATAAGAATGCTATCAAGACTATTGATGGGATGTCAGAGAGTTCTAGAGCGCATGACTCGGGGCGGATCGCGGAGTAAAGGGAGCTTATAGCTTTTAGAACTCAATTAGATGAGTGTACTGGCGAAATGCGGACCATGGTACGCAGACGAAGATGTAAAGCAGACCAGAAAGGCTTGAGCAAACTGTTACCCTTTTGTCTATTATTTGTAGTATGACTGAATAGAGGTTTCTACAATAACAAATTGGAGTGGAAAATGCAAATCTAACTTCATCCAGTGCCATGCCTATCGTATCATCCCACTATACTGTGTTTGCGTCATTACAGTTTGTCTAGTAAACGACGTTGCGTTGCCTTTAAATGAAAGTTTCGACATTCAAATCTCGTCCACGACTTCTACTTTGCAACCTCAATATGTAATTCCCAAGTCCTTTTATATGAATTATCTACCCTAAAACTCAGTTTGGAGTCCCCGAGATCCAGGGCTTCCTGCCAGTCCAGCGCCGCCTCAATTGCCCCCCTGCTTTGCATTATTGCTTCCGCCAAGCTATTCCCTCTGTGAAGGAGGGATGCACGGCATTTGAGCTTTTTAGGAACCAGGCGTTGCTCCGGTGGCAGGGCGGTGTACCGGTACTCAAGCCACACAACATAATTTGGCCTGTTCTTCCAGTTCTCCTCAGTGTCTATAGAGAACAGAATATTCTGGTGCTCGAAATCAACGTTGAGTTGTGGATGGCTTACGAAGCCGCGGGGCATAAGTCCGGACCAGGTTACTGGGTAGAATTCCTTGATCTTTTGTGCAAGATTGTATCTGCCCGGTTGTCTGCAGTCTTGCTTGAATGATAATTCAATTCCCAGGCCTGACTCAAAAAATACCAGTGGGTGATTGATCGACCTGTGTAGATATATATGTGCCAGAGTATCCGAGAAAAGGTTCGATGAAACCAAGGCAGGGGGCCCCCAAGGCCTGAAAAAGAGCATGTCATTGTCTTTTGATCTGAGCAGAGGCAGTGCAAGACTCATCCTACTTCCTTCTCTGTCATGCGGCGCACAATTCAGACGAGCAAAGACCAAGCTACTATCGAGCGGTGAGGTCCAAACATCGGCTTCGATATGAAGCCCTTTATTGGTTAGGGTATAATGTGAGGGTCTTACCCCTGCTGGGATACAAGCCTTTAGGTCCATGCAGGATGCAAAGTCGGCAGGTGAGGATGCAAATAATTGACACATAAATGTATGTCTGCCTCCTTCTAATAATGGACTCGAGTCGAAGTCCCACGCAAAGATGGACTCGTCATCTGAATTTTTCAGAATCTCTTCTTGGAGCCGCACGAAAGCTCGGGGGCCTTCGCCATAGAGCAAAGGCATATTGACTCCAAACAAACCAAGAAGAGAGTAAGCCACATCCTCCACTCTCGTCGTAGTTCTGCAAGCTGCCCAGCTCATTCTCTGGGCGACACTGAAATGATCAAGTGAGCGCCGATGTTTTAATACCCAGAAGTTTATCCGGGTCACCCTGCTTAGAAGTTTTGTGAAATGTTCATCCTCCTCAGAGGAACTCTTTCGACCAATGAGTTTCCACGATTCATCATAAAATGCCACCTTCTCGGGCGCTATCAACTCTTGGAGCGTCCACCCGCGAGTGAACCACCGACTTCTAGAAAACGCTGAGTTTTCCTTTTCTATTTCAATTCGATGAGGAACATCCGAGAGGTATGCGTAGCATATTTTGGATGCGCCGTACCAGGCGTACATAGAGTTGATAGCTTCCGAAAGCTCTGCGCTGCTGCTCTTGTCGATACAACAGGTGTCTGCCCACACATACTTCAAATTGTCTTTCAACGCCTGTTCGCAGCAGCCGTCAATCTTCCGAGAGGGAGTATATCCACTCTGCTCCATTTGTTTAAACGTCAACTCATTTGAACCCCATGTGTGTGATAAGATAGCGTAGGGTGGCGTTATGCCAAAGAACTCCTCGAATTGTTTGGTTTGTGCATTGAGAAGCCGCATCTTGATTTGGGTTGAAGGATGCTCGCAGCGATTTGTTTCGAGAGCGAAGGAGAGATGTCGTTGAGAGATGGTATGAGACCATTTTGTCTCACATTTTTATGCGCCTTGAGCTCACCGAAATGTAGTTCTATGGTTGGATCGTCTAGAAGGCTTTACAGCAGCGATCCAGCTGAGCTGCCAGCTGCAGCCACACCGCACAGCCCTTGAACAGCACAGCCCCATTGGCCGACATTCAACTAAACCCATTATTATTGTCAAATTTTCACATCCTCTTTCCACATTCCTTGAACCGACTTCTCGCCCGACGAAAGCAATGTCATTTCGGCTGGAGTGCCGCCGACATCATAACTCCGCTCTCAGATATGTTTAGCGGGGGCGTCAGACCTTCGCGATAAAGCTTGCTGCGAGAGACCAGAATCAAGGAAGGTTCAAAGGCAACTTGTACGTTTGAAGACGTTGCCTGGGGAACTCTCAAACACACGAGAAACGAGCATGAACACAGGAGACGACGAAGCAGGATCGTGAATATCGTGGAGTCAAGGGCAAGCCGTTGACAGTGAGTCAATCAATCCGAGGTGTGCCCATCAATGAGAATCGGCGTCAAAAAGCCTATTATGTAATGATGTTTCAAAGAAATTGCCAACTAAATAGTAAAGATATATAAAATTTTGCTGTGTGTTTGTGCCATATCATATCTTTAATTGTATCTTCAATGAGGTATAACAGAGGCTTGCCGATGTCGGAAAGAGGTCTTCTCACTCAAAATGGAATTAACAATCTATTTCTAAAAGATTTGAATAAATCTATTTGCTCTAGCTATCTGCCTCCTTCAGACTGCTTTGACCAGAAGTTTTCAAAACCGACAACTCCATTGTTTTGAATGCTCGTGTCTTCCGCTTTCGGCTTTTTGACACTGATCTTTGCCACAATGAGCCCCGGTGGTGGTGGTCCGTAAACTCCATTATTCTGAAGTGCCTGCTTGGAAGAAGTAGGTTCGTCCACAACGATATGGATACCTCCCAAAACGTCTGCATTTTTATCTTCGCAACCGCTGGTGTCGCTTCTATCCGCATCCACCATCTCCGTATCAGAATTTCCCATGTCTTGTATTTCGTTATTCTTAACTGGTTCGATGTCTGGGGCAGTTGGTGCTGGAGACGGCTACATCAAGATCAGCTACGTGGACAATAAGGCAGTAACTGATGTTCTTACTGGGCACTGGCGATAGGCTTCTCTGGCAAGAATTTGCGCCTGAGGAAGTTTCGGAGATTTTTGCTCTGGCATATCTGATTCCGGCTTTTTTACTTCGTGCCGGACGTCGTGGAGAAATTCAGTTTGGGCTACAGTGAGACACAAAGACAATCCTGTCTTCTCCCTCTCGAGATTCTGTAAGGCTAGAAGAATCTGTTTCTCCTTCTTGCCTTGCAACACCTTCCAGTACCTTCTGCGAAACGAAAGCTGCGTATATTGGCCTAGGACTTTGACCAGGAGATCGCGAAGGCTGTAAGCCAACGAAATCGTGTGTTCGAGTTGAGTGAAGACAAGTGTTGTGTGTAAGGACCGTGTCTCTTGGATGTGGAGAATGATCTCAATCAGATGTTTGATATGATTTTCATGTTGTTGTATTCTGTCTGGAGCGTTCTTGAGTCTTTCATATAAATCGGAAAGGAATGCGGCAGCTTTCACCACATAGGCAACAAGCTGGGCTGAGCTCGCCAGGGCGCCCACTACTTCCATGTCCGGTTTTCCGGTTAAGGAAGGTCAGCTGTGCCGGGCTTAACGTGTGTTGGATTCGAAGGACGCCGAGGTCTTAGCTACGGGATCAAGCTATAGATTATATGCGTGCTTTAACCTTAATAAACGGCACATGAACGAATCTTGGACGTGGCAAGATGCTGTGCAACTGTACTATGGGCCGCAAGCGGGAAAGCTACAGATTCTGCCGTGTCACACAGCCAATCATTTCCATCTCCAGAACTGAGATTGCCAAAGGCTATCTGCGGATGAGACAAAAATGTTCAACCCAATCATCACTAGCCGCTAAATTATTTGCATCAGCATTGGAGCCTGCTTGTGTAACCTTTTCAGCAAATCGTGATGACTGAGGTGGGAGCCCGGTTCTTGCCCACCTCCTATTGAGGCATTGTCAAGCCGCCTAACAGGGTGCCTTCTGGGTTGCCTCTCAATCAACCGACTCGGCAAGAAACGTGACCCGAAGCACCTTAAATCTTCGGGGCAACCTTGCATGAGGGATGATTCTCGAGCTTTTTGAATGCATTCCTTGGTTCGTGCCAATGGGCGACAATCCACCTTCTCATGGCTCCAGTGTCGAGAAACCTACCGCACAAGACCAATCGATTCAGAATAACGCTTCCGCAAGAGATATCGCCAGAACGATCGTAAACACTCTTTGTGTCTGGCATTGCTGTGCATACAGAGATGAAGGCACGTAATACCTGGTAAACATGCGTAACTACTCGCCGAGTCTAACATTTCTGCAGAGCTACCAAGATTCAAAAATAGCAGCCCTCTTCATACTCGATGGAAGAAAGCTACAGTAGTAACAGTTTGCCTTGGGCTGTTAGCTGCCATCGTTATTCTTCCGGTCCTTCAATCCAAAGGACGTCTTGGACGAATACGGTCAGTGTATCATGCCCCACAGAGCTCGATGGCAAAAGATTAACCCTAACGTCTAGTAGATCTTCAGATTCGGGACAGAAAGCGCCACATTACATAAATGCGACCACGATTCAGACAGGAGCAGGAGTTGAATGGGACTATGTTGGCTGTTACCAAGATGCGATCTGGAACGATACAGGGCCAGGTCCTGAAGGACGTACATTGAATGGAATGTCGTTAAACTGGACAGGAAATATGACAAATGAGCTGTGCGCAGATGCATGTGCAGATTATCGATATTTTGGAACGGAATACTGTCAGTGTCGAACCAGTTTACTTCGATATTCTATGGCATGACTGCAATTTTAGTGGGATACCAATACTGATTCTGTGGAACGCAGATTCACAGTGCTTCTGTGGAAATAAGATCGATCTTCAAGCAACTCTATCAGGGAAGAACAATTGCAACACTCCTTGCAATGGTAATCTCGCTGAAATATGCGGGGGCGCCTGGAATATGAGCATATATCGCAGTAAGTCTTAAATTATTTTCCAGTTCTTTTTCTTAAATCATTAATATCAGTGATTAGATACGGGACCAAGAAACCTGTCAGCTCCTGGCGCAGCTATCTCTCTCGCCTAATTCCCCACTTGAGAATGAATGTATGTATATAAATGGGTAGTAAATGACGCCTTTTCGTAGTACTAGACTAAGCAGGCTTTATTTACAATCATTCATTCTTGTCGAGATTAAAATTCATAGACTTTTTTCTCTTAAATTCAATATCTCTATCTACTATTATCTAAGCAAATCTGCAAAATATAAGAATAGTACTTGAAATATAAAATCAACTCTAAATAATTAGATTCTAATTATAAAATAATATAGGACTAAACTTGCCTAAAGTATAAGTTTTATTTCTATTAGAGAAAGATCTTATATAACTATAGTAATAAGTGTTTAAATACACTTTTATAGATTGTCACGTGCCGCGTTGTGTGCGCGGCTCATCCCGTAGACTAGACCTAATTAGGTATAGTAGAGGTTTGGGAGTATAGTTCAGTAGCTTAACCTCTTGAACTAAGCTCCCTGAACCTTAATAATATACTACTTCACTAATAATAAACATAATAAGTATTCTACGACTATATATAATAGTACTTAATATTTCTAGTAAACCGATACTAATTAGTTAGTACTTATAGATTAGAGGTATTTAGATTTGACCTAAAAGTATTTAGTAGCCTAAAGCAAATCTAGACTACTTATATTAAAGGGGAAAGCTACTTATTAACTCTTATAAAAGTATTTAGTAGCCTAGGGAATAGATAATTGATTTTTACTAGGGGAAATCTCTTATTAACTCCTATAAAAGTATTCGGTAGCCTAGGGAGATAATAATTGATTTTTACTATTAGAAATAGTTATTTACTTAGCTATTCTTAGTTAGTAGAAACTACTCTTTTACCTCTTTTACTTTAACCTTAATTACTTTTCGATACCTAAAGTAATACCCTTAAGATAGCTCTTTTATAAGGCCGAACCTCCTCGTAAACCACTAGAGTAACCTCTATTTAATTATTCTTTTATAAGGCTAAATACTCTCTATAACTTATTAAAATAACTATTTACTTACTTATAATAATTCCTCGCACTAGGAACTAGTTAAAAATACCTTAATTACGAACCTCTAAACCTCTAATACTTCTTCTTTAAACCTTAGAACTTATATAAATACTATTTCTATAGTACTAAGACTATAAACTTAGAAACTAAATCTCTACTTATATATTACTATAATACTAGGAAAACTACTATAATAGGGAATAATTACACGAGGAGTAATATATAGTATAATAGGCTTCTATAGTATAGGATTATAGTATACGAGTGAAGCGTGGAATTAAGGAGTGAAGGTTAGTTGATTTCTAAGAACAAGGAAGGAAAGCGGGGTAATATATAGAAACCGAACGTCCGTAGTCACATGACCGCGCCACGTGACCACCGGGGAGAAATCCCTACCATAATACTAGTTAAAATCTAGATATATAACTAATTATATATAGAAAAGAGCCTAGAATAAAAGGACTTAAGGCTATTACTATTTATCTAAAAAGCCTTTTATATAAAGATATAAGTATGAGATAGAGGGACTTAAAGTATTTTTTATTTCTTTTTAAAGTAAGTATTACAAACCACTATAGTAGCCTGAGGCTCGGACATCTGGCGGGTGTCACAGAGAACTCTATAGCATGTGACGAGGTCACATGAGGTCACGTGATAGATCAGGATCGGGGTTCATGATCCAGGATTCAGGATTAGTAGATTAAGGGCAAGATCCAAGATCCTTAGTATATAAGGGTTCTATATAGTCTCTTGTATTTCCTACTACCTAGATAAAAGCCTCGTACTTAACTTAATATAGTATTCTCTTATACTTAGTAATATTGTAACTACGACACTATTGTGATTACTCAGACACTACGAGGACGTTCCTATTTAACCCAATATTAGTACTTGCACGACTATAGCCTTATATAGTTAGACCGACTATTATAGTAAGGAGCTAAATACTTATTTAGGAAAGACTATTAATATATAAAGGATTTACTTATAGAAAAGGAAAGGAGTTTTACTAGTTTCTCTTCTTAAAAAACTAACCTGCTTTATATTAGTTATCTAATTTATATAAGCTATATTATATAATTTAAAACTAATAAAGCATGTTAAAAAAAGATAGAAAAAAGAATTATAACTAACTATATTATTATATAAATCTAAAATATAATCTTTATTTATATATTACTTTCCTTTTTATTAATTTATTATTTCATATTATATTTTACTTTATAACCTTCTAGATTATAACTATCTTATATACCTTATATTCTAATATAAAGAGATATTAGCTCGAAGAAAGATAAGAATAAAATATAGCTCTATTAATAAAAATATAAAGCATAATAAGAGACTCTCTTTATATATTGCATAGCAACTTGCTAGTCACGTGTGCTTACCTCACATGACCCTACTCACTGTATTTAAGCTCTAGCTACTCCATGGCACACCTCTCTTTCCCTTTAATATCTAGATTATCACACATTATTACAATATACTATATTCATATTATAATATTATATATATATATATATGAAGAATATTACTTTATTACTAAAAGTCATATTATAAGAAAAAGAGCTTAATAAAGAGGTCTTGGAATTCTAATTTATAGGTTTTACTATTATATATTATAATAAGTAAGTCTTATAATAGTACTGAGTCTTATTTGTAGTTTTTGTAGAGTGGGGCAGTAGTAGAGAGGGAGATAGAGGGAAAGATCCATTAGTTGTCACAGTCTGGTATCTTGCTTCTTGTTTAGGGGAAGGAGGGGATTACGTTTCGGGGTGTGGGTGGCATAGTTCCCTGATTTCGAGACGGAGGTCTCTGGGAGGAGGGGAATGAGGTTAAGCAGGGGTCGAGTTAGATGGGGGGTGCCGGAGAGAGCGGTAATAGGGAAACTGGATCATTATCTGATTCAGAGTTTAGGTCCACTTCTTCGTGGTCGGTCGAATTTTGAGAAAGGGTTGCGAGAGGGGTTTTTATCTGAGAGTGGTACAGCCAGCAAAGAAGTACCCCCTGCTTCGGGCGGTGTATCCATTTTCGCGGTTGCCAGAATTGAAAATGAAAATTCAGAAACTTGATTAAAACCAATGATTTGGTTTTAATATAGTGTTCTTGCGTCATATTTCATAGTCAAATTTAGTGAGTCATGCGCATCCGTACCCCTTTTCTGCAGCGAAGCATCAAGCGAGAGTTAACCCCTCCCCCTTGCCTTGGAGGAAACCACGAAGTCCCCTCGGACTAACGAAAGATAAGCACTAAACAACCTTTTCAATCCTTTACAGCTTTGACACTGAAAGGATTAGGAGTAAAAGTTCCTCGAGGATCGGCCAGGCCCCTTTGCCTCCCGATCCTCTCGTACTTGGCTTGACACTCGTAGTAGAACGGCCAGCTCTTGTCCATATCCCAATCACCATACGAGGCCCAGAGCACACGCTTATCCTGCTTGCTGAACCGGCTATTCTCGCCACACATAAGCTTGTCGTTTTCAGCTTGCCAGCCTTTCGCAAGCGCTTTCCCTTCCTCGCCATCTTTGTAGAAGCAGTCCAGCACCTGGCAAACTGTCGAGTTTCTCCAGCTGTAGGATGTGCCGTTGTTCCGTTTGGCATAGAATTGAGAGTACTTCCCGCCGAAGCATTGGATCTGGACAGAGAGGAAGCAATTCTTCCACAAAGCGAGATGGCTCAACGACGGAGTCAAGACCTGATGGATTTGGTCGGCTACTTGATCGACCCATTTGTCTTGCACCAGTGTCGTTGAATTGGTCATGTAGCAACGCTTCTCATAGGGGTGGTCGAACTCGCGCGGTGCAGCAAAGAGCCACTCGCTTGTCATCTTGGACACGGGTTCGATGGGCTCCGCGGCGTGTATACACCAGTACTTGAAAAAACTGTCGAGGTTCCGGAACCGTTGGAACCATTCGTCGACCTTGTCGGTATACTTGTCCTCTGCATTCATGGGGACCCACTGTGCGTATAGGACAATGCATGCGGGGAATTTAGTGTCTCCGTTCACACCCACTGCTTCGGCAATGCGCTGGAGAATTTCCGCCATGTTGTCTTTCAACTCGGGTATCAATTTAAGCATTGTGAAGGAGGAGCTGACCACACTAACACATAGATCGAAGTTTCGTGGAAACTCAGGGTCGTCGGCCATCGCTGCTACTTCGTTGAGAAGCAACTTCAGCACGGTGTCTCTGTATAGCCAGACTCCTTTGAAACCATGCGGCCTGGGACCGATTTCAGGGAAGTCGTGATCCGCGTCGCGATGAGCCTCAATGGTGTAGTGCGTGATGACGCCAAAGTTACCTGGGCTGCCTCCCAAAATGGCGTAGAATAACTCTGCATTAGATGCTTTGGTGACCTCTTGGATTTTGCCGTCGTGGTTGATCATTCTGATGCCCCAGATATGATCTCCAAGCAGGCCAAAGCTGCGTCCCAGTTGGCCGTATCCGCCTGTTTGAGCGTGTCCACCGAGTCGTACATCGGTGCATTGCCCATGAGGCACAAAGAGTTGACGGTCTTGAAGAAACTGGTTGAACTCGCCGAGACTTTGACTGACACTGACGTAAACCAGAGGCTTGTTGCCATTCGGAGCTGGTAACTGTGGCAACATCACCAGATCTTGCGGACCTTTGTACGTCAATTTGAGATTGAGTTGAATACCCTTCCCATGTGTAGAGCAGGCACCACTGTACTGGTGACCACCACTCATAACAGAGATTGGATATCCATTATCCTTTGCGTACTTGACTGCTTTCTGGATGTCATCGTCATTTTGAGGAAAGGCAATCAGGCCTGGGAACATGTCGTGGTCAATCTGGTAGGACGAGGTCGCGTATTCAACATTGTTGGCATCGTATGCATGTCTGAGGATAGGGTCAGTAGTAAATGGGTACTGGAGCCCTCTGAAGTCTTGGATTGTCTCCATTCCCTGGAAATGTGAAGGTAGGAGAGTATGTGGTGTGCTTGTCAGTATCATGGCACCAGGCATTGTCGGAGTTATCTATTCTCTGATCCTGTTCAAGGTTGCACAAGGCCACGCATTTTCAGCCCACCTCTTGCAAGCCACCTCTCTCGACAAAAGAGAAAATTGAAGATCGGGGACACGCCATATGCTGACGGGACTTGCCACAGAAGCCAAGAAACTAGACCCTTGGCTGAGCTAAGCCTCAATATTTATTTTCGACCATTTATGGGAAAGAAGCGATTTGAGCGTGACAAGAAATATGAAGGATGGCTGTCAGCACACCTTGATATGGATCTCAGAGAGAGGGGGCTTGAGACAGATTGTTTCCTAACCAACCCCGTAGCACCATTACCTCGCAAGGCTAAGCCCAGCTGAAACCACCCCTCTCTCGTTTGCTGGTGGGCGAAGTCGGACGAGAAAACCTGATCATATTTTCCCGTAGGGGTGTGGCAGATTCGGAGAGTACGGGCAGGGCTCGCAGGCACCGACAATGGAAGACACTGAAGACAGCTGTCCAACCAGAAGGGAGGGATAGCTTCACAGCCCCATTCTTTACGCCGTCAATACAGACACGTGCCGAAACTCGAAAGTGAGCATCTCGATCCCGATCCAATAGACCGATCCTACTGTCAGGCTGAAAGATACGAGCAAAAATTAATGTCAGCTCATCGCGGGCCATTGGCCGCAGGATGGCACCGCAGCGACATATATGTCTTAGCATTTGCTGAGTGACTGAGAGACATGAGCAATCTCACGCGCCTAGAGGGTTTTGGGCTGAACCAGTGTGTCAAATGAATAGAGTAGAATAGAATAATGGCCGTTACTCTTATTTTATTCAAGCATAAACCTTGCTACTCATATTTTATTCATATATTAGTCAAGTTATTTATAAATATTTATAAATAACCTGAATAACACACATGATTATTGCACGTGATGGGGCTAGCCTAGTCGGGTAAGCCACCTCGCTACCTAATCAAGTAATAGTACCGCTTAGTAAGAAAATTAAACCTCAGTAATACATCTAGTTTATTATTATAGAGAATTAGTATCTAAGTATCCTTATATAAGTACTAGCTTAACTTATATAAGGTTACTTAAAAAGTACTTTAGTTCTTTTTTTAAAAAAAATTAAATATATTAATTTACTATAATAATTTAACTTCTATAAAGTTTCTATATAATTATTTATAATTATATATACTTTATTTAAAGTAAAATAATAATATATATTAAATTTAATTTTTACTTAATATATTAATTAGTTGAATAGTATTATATAATTATCGGTTCACTAGAAATACTAAGTATCGTCACGTGTAGTCGTGGAATGCTCGTTGCGTTTATCGTTAGTGAAGTGGTATATTCTAGAAGTTCAGGAGTTTAGTTTAAGAGGTTAACCTCCTGAACTATACTACCGAACCTCTACTATGCCTAATTAGGTCTAGTCTACGGGATGGGCCGCGCACGCAACGCGGCACGTGACATTCTATAAAAGTACGAATAAATAGTTATAATTAATATATATATATAAGAATTTAAAAGTAGCTTTAAAAGGTTAAGAATTATATAAGTTATATTTAAAGATCTTAATTAAGAACTTAAGAAATAGCCTCAAATTTCTAAGTGAGAAAATAATATTAAAGGAAGAACTTCAGAAATATTATAAATAACAAAAATCTAATTAGAAGAATTCTAATTAATCTAAATTAAATAGAATAATTAGAAAAGTATATAAGATATTTATAAGTGTTAGTTCACTAGTAACGCGTAGCACCGTCACGTAAGCGTGGAATACTAATTATATAGGTTAGTTAAGTTATTATATTCTGTAAGTAGAGATCACAGTATCGAGGTTCTAATATGTGATCCCTAAATACGCTAATCCTAATTAGTACTAGTATCCGGCATGTCCCGTTTCCTACATATCCCATGTCCTATGTCCCATGTCCCATATCCTATATATAGGAAATCATGTGACGTAAATCACATGACCTTCGGGAAACCGGTTATACTAATACTAGTAACTACCTGAAAAACACGAAAAACCGATATAAAAGTACTAAAAACACACGAAAAACAGTATCCCCTATTCGTATACAGATTTCCTAATCCGGCCTAGTACCAGATTATCCCTAAGTACTTAGTATACCCTCTTATATACCTATATCCTTCTATATACCTGTTCCTCCTATTCTATATATCTATTCCTTCTATTCTATATATCCCTATTCGTGTTCGACCTATTCCTTAACGTCTAACTATATAGTATTCGTATCGATTAGATACTTGAGGGTATTCGAGGGCTTCGATTTTATTATCGAGTCGGCAGGATTCAATTCTCCCTTAATCCACTTGACTTCCGTAATCTCTCATTATTCATAAGCTTAGCGGAGGTATATTACATCGATTATAAGTCGCTTTTCTCATATAGTTCCTAGCTTAACTAAGTATTTATATAGGGACTTCGAATCTATATAGATAACTAGCGGGACTTCTATTTCGAGTATTCTATTAATCGTAGTCTTAACTAAGTCGCCTATATCGAAACCATGAGCTATACTATATAGTTTAGAAGCTAGAACGCTTCTAGTAACTCTCTTATACTTTATAGACGATTAATAGATAATATTAGCGTATCTAGAGCTATCTACTAGGACTAGAACATATCTAATCTAAGAAGAGAAGTCTCAATTACTTATAAAAGAGGTGTCTATAAAGATAATTAGGTATAGGGACTCCTTATCTAGTTTAATGAAACGTAGTCCTCTAGTAGTATTTTCGATTTACTATTAAATACGCTTACTAAGGGCTTTGATATTAGTTTCTATAGGTTCAATAGCTTAAGTAGCTACTAAGTAGTTATACGAAGCCTCTAGTTAATAAGTTAATACGATATATACTCCTCGAGCTCACTAAGTGATATATTATTCCTTAATTATAAGGTTTTAATATATAATACCTCTATTACTTATTATAGTCGTATTCTTAGCTATTACTAGGTAGAGGTTACTATACTAGTATTCTTATATAAGGGTAATACTAGTGGAATTAGTATAAATAATACCTTTATTAAACTTGAGGTCGTAGTTAGTTATAAGACATTTGCGCTCCTTAGCTAGGAATTTAGCCTCTAGGAGCTTTAGATACTCTACCTTAGCGAAGTCGTCGTCTCTAAGGAATAGGGTATTATTAGTCTAAAGGCTAACGATTCTAAAGGGACGATTACTATAGAGGAGGTAAGGGTTATATATTAATTACTTTATAGCTAGCTCGTTTATATAGTAAGAGTAGTAAGTCTTGAACTAGTGGTTTCTAGCTTCTAGTACTCTATAGAGTAGTTTTACGACTTTTAATACCGAACTATCCTCTAGATCTAGCTCTCTTATAAGCTTAAGAGGTAAGTTAATATAGAAATCGCGATTTAGTAGAATCGATAATTAGATATAGGTTTATAATATATCCCACAAATATCGTCCTAAGGTATCTATAGTTATAGTAGTAATATAGAGGATAACTCTCTAGCTAATATATTAAATAGTCGATAATTACGTTAATACTATATATTTCTCACTATTATTATAGGCTTAGACGACTAGTCTCAACTTCTTATATACCTTTTCTGTGCCCTTATTCTTAATCTCGTTAACGAAGCGGGAATTAAAGATATATACCTCTTCTAGTACCTAAGATCTAGAGCTAACCTCAAATATACCCTTTTCTAGGAGACTAGCGACTTTACCTTAATAGGAATCGTTATATAAGCTATCGTCGTTATTTTATAGGAATACTATTATATTAGGGTACTTATAGGGTTATCCTCTACTATACTTTAGTGAAATAGCTAGGATAACGGGAGGAATTATACTTATATTACCTTTGCCTTTATTATAGAGTTTAGGGTTATAGAGTTTAGGATTATATTTAGGTTCGTTATTAATCTTTATATCTCTTTTATAGAATAGCTTTATAGAGGTTAATTAGAAGGTAATATTACTATGAGGTAAAGCTAGTATATATGACTCTTTATCTATAGCTATGAGCTTATATAGTCCCTCCTAATTACCCTTCTAGCTAGTGTTTCCTTTATACTATACTAAAATATTCGAATTTAGTATAAGGTCGTAGATATTAGTTATAGAGGGTCTATTTCATATATTTAGAGTATCTTCGACTTAATACTTAGCTTATAGGTTCTGAATCTCTACTATTACTTTCTTAAGGGCCACTAATTACTAAGAGACTAAAAGTAATAGTAAGTCGTATTTAGTTAATCGAGGTAGTATATTATAAACTAGGAGTGTAAGAACTATACTACTAATACCTACGGTATTATTTAGAGCCTTAAAGGCTATTTATAGTACTATTTCTTTTGTAATTCCCTTGACTTTAGCTATAATAATTAGGTAAGCGCGTCGAATTAAGTTATAGTAACACTCGACGATTCTTATAGAGTAATATACTTCTATAGGGACAATTTTTACCTTAGTTCCTATAGTATTCGTAAGTTAAGCGAACTCCTTACTCGTAAACTACTTTCTAGTATCTGTGACGATCTAATTAGGAGGGCCTAAATAGGTATTAATCTAATATAGCTTTAGGGTATCCTAGGTATATATAGTACTAATATTCTAGAGCTAATAGCCCCTATAGTATTTAGTGCCTTCGTTAACTACATAAAGCACGGGCTTCCTAGAGATATAGAAGATATCGACGATAATCGAGAAATTAAAGCTCACGTTGTCTCTTAAGTTAAATCTAAATTATTTAGGGGATACTCCGTTCTTTTAATAGTATTCGTAGTACTTTATAAGGTACTCTAGGGCTTCTATATCGACGTCGTAACTAGCTCGTTCTAGGATATTCTAGAGCTTACTAACTAATAGATAACTAAATTAATAATATAATTATCGTAATTCAACCTCTATAAGAAAGCAAGGATTATAGGTAAAGGACTCAGAAATAAAGCTTTATAATATAGTATTCTAAAGTAGAAAACAATAACTAAAACGTTATATAATAAGTATATAATATCTAGTAAGAGTAATAACGTAATTAGTGAGGTTATTAAAGTAGACTCGTAGCTTATCTATATTAGCTAAGCTAAGGAGAAATAGAGTCTTTATAAGTATAATATAGAATTATACTTACTTAATTAGTGTTTCTACTACTATAGATCTAATAGAAGAAGAGGATCTAATACCGAATTAGACTATAACTTAACCCTTAATACTCTCATCGAGAATAAGGCTATTATTATAGTAGGGATCTAGTAGATATAGGGCAGGTTAGGTGTTCACACGTGATTCCTTAGCTTCTCGCTCCCTTTAGTATTTAGCCTTCTACCTTTTTAATAAAGGGGACCTTAAGTAATACAATACACACTTCACTTATACGATACCTCCTTAATTCATGCGTATACTTGTTTGATTTATTATTATGTATTATATTCCTATAATCCCCTCTATATTAGTGAGCGATATAGGGATGATTTAATACAAATTGACTTCTTCTTTTATAGAAGCGAATTAATAGTCTCTCGATATAATAAGTATAACGAGCCCTGAGAAAAAGAGAAACCGATAAGAAAATAGAAAATTTAATACAGAAAATAGTAGGTACTACTAGAGACCCTAAGAAATACGGAGATTACGAAGAAGAGAATAGAGAAAGAATAGAAGCGAAGACTAGAGCTTACGAAGCTAATACGAAGAAACCGAGATACTCGATATAATGTCACAGGAATAGTGTCTCAGAACTAATACTTAATAACCGAAGCGATATTACTATAGGGTCCGAGACCAAAGCTAAGGTAACTGAAC
This sequence comes from Hyaloscypha finlandica, assembly GCA_021399475.1. Classification (NCBI taxonomy): domain Eukaryota; kingdom Fungi; phylum Ascomycota; class Leotiomycetes; order Helotiales; family Hyaloscyphaceae; genus Hyaloscypha; species Hyaloscypha finlandica. The sequence goes on along the minus strand of JAJTUR010000064.1, from coordinate 2,608 downwards.
TACTACTTTGGGAAAATCGGAAACTAGCTAAGCTCGGGAAGCTCCTTGAGTATATAGTATATGAACTAGTATAGTCCTATTAGTTATACTAGTAATATTAGCGGGAGTAATTAGAAGGATTACTAAACACTTGACTACTTAACTCGAATATTCTTATTAAGCCTAGCTTAAGAAGAAGTAGATATAACGACTCCCCGAAAAAAAAGAGATTTAGTACTTTAGTTTATAGATGACTTATTCGAAGATAAATAGAATACTAACCTTATAACTAGGACCTTTAGAGAGAAAATCACGAAAAATAGAACTCTTCTAATATCGCTAATTAGAGAGAACGAGAACCTATTAGATTACTAGTTAAGAAAAGATAACCCTAATCTATAGAAAACACGTCTAAACTAAACTCCCCTTACTCACGATACCTTCAATAATACCCTAAGTAATACTTTACCTAATATCGAACCCCCCTCGAAGAAATACTAATATATATATTATCGAAATCTATTACTCTAGTTATAATATCGGGTATTATCTCTCTTTATTTCCTATTACTATACTAGGCTTAGAAGGTACTCTAATCTTTACTGATTTAATATAACTACTTCCTCGATTACTATATAGACTTATACGATATCTACTCTATTAATAATAAGAAAGCTAAGCTACTCAGGTACTATGATATAATCTATAAGGAAATTATTAAGTCATTACCTGAATTTAGTGAGAAAGATAAAATATAAGAAAACCTTATCGATATATTAAAGGCTGAGTTTAGATCCGAAGATAACTATTAGTTAACTTACTCTATAAGTTTTCTCTCTAAGTTTATTAAGATTAATAGGATAACGAAGTATTAAGGACTACTACTATTAATATATATCTATCTCTATTATATTAGTAGAAAAGAAGGTCTTTCTAAAGTCGACTAAAGCTACCTCTTCCTTCTAGGACTTCTATTGAAATACTGAGAGAAAATTCTCCTCGATACTATATTAATAATCTAAAACCAGAAACTTATATAAAGTTTAAGGACTTCTATAAGAATACCCTAGACTTCATATAAGTCGACTAGACTAATAAGGCCTTAGAGTTATAGAAGGAACCTATAGTAGAATATAAGCGAGATATCAAAGACCTAGTATAAGAGTATAGATATTCTATTAAAGTACCTAAAGGTACTAAGAAACTTACTCCTATAGTAACTACCGGGTTACCTCCTATTAAGAGAGCTTAGATTAATATCTTAACGAAAGAGATAACTAACCTAAAGATCTATCTTAGGGGATTAATAGATCGAAGGAATAATAATAGGTCCTTAGTATAACCTTATCCTATTAACCTAAAACCTTAAGAAGGACCTTATAAGAGCTATAACCCTTATAGAACTATTTATACCTTTAATATTAACCCGCTTACTAATATCTATAATACTCGATACTAGTACTACTAGGACGAAGCTAAAGTCGACGGTATGAGATATTATACTAACTATTACCTAGACTACCTATAGGACTTCGAAGCTAGCGTATATTATCTTAACTATAATAGGAAGCTATATTTAGGCCTAAGAAGCCTCGATACTTAGCCTATAAGTCTAAATCATATTTGCCCTTATAATCTCTAGGTCCGACTTATTACTACTAGTACGAACTTTAATATTAATAGACCTAACTACTCCTCGATAAGTCTAGCCCCTTAAATTCTAGCTAGATATAGATTGAACTAATACTTTCTAAATACTACTCAAGAGACTATCTCTGTTAAGGAGTAATAATACTTAATCCTATCGCTTCCTAGCTAACTACTATCCTACTAGGATAGACTATTAGTATCTTCGGACTAGTATAAACCGTAGTCTATTCCCTGAGGGTTTTATTTCTTCGATACTTTAAGTATAAATATAGTAATAATTAAGAAGAGAAAGCTAAGTTAGTTAGTTTTAGTAATCCGGTAAGAGTAACTAAGACTCGACTAGATAAAGAGAATCACTATAGTACTACTTATCGAAGTATAAGGGTATCTAGTACTCAAGAATCTAGAACTATAGTTAGTAAAGACGAGGACGATACTATCTTACCTGAAGATAATACTAATATTAAGGAAATTATAGATAAAGAGATAACTAAGCTCTAACTAATCAAGTACTCCCGAGAAAGAGAAAGTACCCTCGGTATATAGACAATACGAGACTCTAGAGAAAGCTAAAGTAGCCCTTCGATAGCTAATAAATAACTATATTAATATATACCTTAGAGATCTCTTCTTATTACTAGGTATCTCTCTTACTTAGATTCTTAATTAGAGATACCCTTTATACCTCGGAATAAGGGAGATAATTATTAAGTTAGAAATAAGACTACTAGAGTATAAAGACTATAGAATATATAAGATATATAGGAAGTTAATAGTTTTTCTAATACTATTACTATACTCGGGCTTTATATATATATTACCCTAGAATAGAGTTAATAAGTTAAAGTTATATCTCTTTATACTATCGCCCTAGATACCTCGAATATTTCTAGTCTAGTTATATATATACCGAAAATAGAGGTTATTATTCATAACAAAATACGTGTCTATATAATACTTAATAGTAGAGCTAAGGTTA